>JAVLVB010000935.1:1967591-1986847 GCA_032876305.1 Orestias chungarensis
GGATAAATAGTAGTGTACTTATTGTTATATGGTGATTGTGTACTGCACTGTGTTGTATGTGAGATGAGTGTGTCGTGTTAATTGTTAATTGATACTCTGTAACCCTGGCAAAACAATTTCCTCCGGGATCATTAAAGTCTATCTTATCTTATCTTAAAATAATCAGTTGCAGCCTTAATTCGTACCTTCATCCCCTTGAGTAGAAGATAAGGAACCCTCAATAATCACTGTTGAGACATGTGATGAGTCTCGAGAATTAGGAGATGAGACAGGAAGAGATGTCAGAGAATCAGTGGTTTCTGCAGGGCAGGTTTCCTCGCTGTTGTGGAAGCCGAGGGTCCGTGTTCTTTTTCTAGAAAGAGTGGCCGCGTGCTTTTTGGGTATGGTCACGTTCTTCACCCTTTTTAACAAGGCCTCTTCACAGACTCCTGAAAACCGCATGATTTGTCAAAGAAGATATTAACTTTACTTAAGATGGTGAAAACCCTTGACTTAAGATTTTGACTAAAAGTTTAATAGCTATGTTAAATTGCCATACATCTGCATTCTTGTAATTGTTTTTTATGCCGCTGGCATGTAAGCAATAAGATGTAATGATATTTATTAAGAATTAGCCCACAGGTACAATTTAAACTACATGTTTAATATAAAATCCGGCAGCATTTGGCAGGTGCTTATGTTATGTTAATAATAAATTAATAATAATAATGAAAATAAACAAACTAAAAGGCTTAGTAGGGTTTTATAAGTTTTGACTGCAACAACCCACCTGACTTTCACCATGAACCAAATGGATCTGTGCCTCAAGAAGTGCTCTGGCCCATTAAACAGGTCTCTTCAATCCTCCTTGGTTAGGCTGGGTAACATTTCCATGGTTACACAGGCAGCTACAAGATAGAAGATACACAACATGGAGAAAAAAAACACAAATTTGTCCTAAAACTAAATACTCTCCCCCACATTAGACAGGATAAAAATGTAATTCCAAAATACTTTTTACTTTGCGAAAATCTAATTTGTTGAACACTAATTGATTATACATTTTCACAACCTTAATCCTAGCACAGTTTGTAGCTCACAATTGTGTTAGCCAGATCGCAAATTTGAATTGCAGAGCTACTGCTAATGTTAGCATTGCTAGTTAGTTTAATTGCTAACGCTCATTTGAAAAAACATACCTTTTAATATTGCGATCTAGCCATTATCAGTGCCTGTATACGCCGTCTTGACGCTGAATCCCAGACGAATATGTACTTATTTTCATTAACATCTGCAAGAGATCAGCGCCAACTACAGCTCCGAAAGCTAAGCCCGCTCTTTACTGCACTAGATTCACTGCGCAGCTGCAGGGGCCAATGTTCAGTGTTGCCAGATAGGGTGGAGGTTTTCTAGCCCAAAAATCTGTTAAAAACCCCCACATCACACAAAAACCCGCCCAAATAATATATTGTTATATTTACTGTGTGAACATGAACACACTTCAGTTAATTTAATATTACATGTCAAAACGCTAAAATCCAACAAAATCTGCGCAGAGTTGTTCTCCATAAACAACTCTGACCCAGCCACTTATGCTGTTTTTTTTTTGTTTTGTTTTTTGTTTCTATCCTCGGCTTCAGCTCCAGACAACCTCTTCCTGGTTCTGAACCAACCAGGTGAGAGAGGAGGGGTTAGACGACGACAGGAAACCAATGAAAGCCTTCGGTTTAGCTCCGAAGCCCCGCCTGCTTCGGCGGCTCTCCTTATATTTTCCCTACTTCCGCATCTTCCCGCTAAGTTTTTCCACCTGCTGCTAAAACTAGCAGAATTTGTGGTGCTACTATCTATGTTGTAAACGCCCTGGCAGATGACGTTGGCTAGTGATGGGTAGATGAGGAGTCATGAAGCGTTTCGACACAGCAAAACTGTATTGATACTGTATCACAGGCAACGTAGACAGACTGATTTGATGAACCAGTGTAAACAATAACATTTAACTCATTTTATGTTATATATTGTATTATTTCATATCTTAAGTTAAATTGAAAATATGTGAAATTCTTAGATACAGTCAATAAATCATGTGAACATGAACCATAAAGTTAAAATTTAAGTGAATGTGTTTGAAATGAGGATGCTTGTGGACTGAGGTTTTTCTTTACAGATTTTTATTTAAAAAAATTACGTTATTCCAACGTTTTTCTAACTCTGTTAGTCTTTTTCAACTAAGAGTCAATTTCAGCTGAATTTTGAAGCTGAAAAGAACCGGATGAAAGAACGAAATTAAAACAATTTCCTTATTTTCCGATCTAAGATCAAAATGGTGCCACACTGCAGAAATATTTCGTTTGCCTTGAGGCTCCCTAGTTGACGCTGTACCGAAAAAGATCAAGAATTATTTTTGGCAAATGCATCCAGTTGACAGATTCGCTTCTTATAAACACAGTTTGGTACTTCAGTGTCACTTTTGAAACAGTTGCTGTATCTGTCACGTGACTTGCTGAAATCAATACGCGGACCAACACAGGTTTTGGTCTGTGAGCTTTGATACATGCGCCGACGCATCAGTGTTGCCAGACCCATCACTAACGTTAGCTAATCAGTGATGGAGAAACGTCAGGGAGGCTTTGCTATGAACCAGTAATGGGTGGACATGTGTTTCAATAGGTTAACTCAAAAACTGCCAATCTGACTTCAAACCAGCCCAAATTATCTCCAGCCGCCCAAAGCAATTTTTACCCTCAAAATCAAAATGAAAACCGCACAATTTGGCAACACTGCCAATGTTAGTGCTTCTATGTTGGAAGATACCATTTTTTGGAAGGAGGTGGGAAATATATTGTTGTTCCCATAGATATCAATAATAAAGCCCTTTATTTATGATACCAACCGTCAAAGAAAATCCAAGAAGAAGAAAAACTCAACGTCGTTGCATGCCTCAGCTGCGTAAGTACAAATCTGTAAGAAAAAACAGAAAAACAAATCTAAATCTGTCCGTCTTTTTTGCAACAAAAGACAAAAAATCCCGAAAGGGTTATTTTGCATAGATGCTGTTGATGGTTTTATGAGTTAGTAGCGGCAAGTCTGTGGAACAGTGGATAGTTAAAGACATTTAGATACATTTTTAACCAATTTTGGCGCACAAAATGAGCAGAGAGCCAGCAAACATAGCTGCTAAGAACTGATCAAATTTAACTATAGCTGTACTAATTACACTTAATTAGCCGTGGTAGAGTCACAGGGAAGTTTACACACATTGCTTGCTTAAAGTCCACCCAGGTTTTGATTATAAACCCGTTCTGGAAACATTGATTATAGCAAGCTCCTTGAACTGCATTTAAATCCAATTTCTCACAGCTTCACAGATGAATGACAGGATGTTCTCACTCATTGTAATTGTATTGCATAGGTTGTAGGTACAAGTTTAAAGGCAAATCAAACTTGCATCAGCACAGCCAAAGTCTCCTACTTGTCATTGTTGTCTATTGGTGTAACAAACAGAAAAAGGTCTTCCAACTTCTAAATACTTTTTTTCTCACCAGGTCCTTTTCCAGTAATCCAAATCTACACGAGTCAACCAAGCCCCTCAAACAGTTTTAAAACAAAGGCACTTTTAAGAGCCACATCTGTCATCTTTCGTCCCTTTTTTCCCTCTTCTGTGTCTCTTGTCCTTCTCTCAGTGTTTCAGTCTTTTTCCTTCTTTTTTTTTGTTGCTATTTGTGGATTGTTCTGTTTGTTTGTTATTTCTGTCCATCATCTTTGTATATTTTTTTTTGCAGTTTGCCTTAACCCTTTAACATGACACGATCCAAAATCAGACCCCGCCCATCTTGCCAGATCTCTAATGAAGCAAAAAGAAAGAGCTCCTTTGTTTGCTTTGAAAGCCTTTCCAAAAAAAAAAAAAGAATTAAATGAAAAAGTACAGTCATCCGAAAAAACAGAAACGTTGGCAGAATAATTGATTACGCCTGATTAACAGTAAGTAAAATTGATAAGACTGAAAATCTATTTTCATTTAATCCATTTAATCTAAATAGAATTTAAAAAAAAGGACTCAGTAATGTGTAGCTGCTCTATATTTGTTAATCACCTCTAAAATTTGTTGCAGATGTTTGATGTTAGTTGGAGGTTAGAGGGAATGCTTCCCCAAGTGGTACATCGACTGTCTGGAGCTGGTGTCCAGACAGTGTAATGGTTGCTCACTCAATTTTTTTGTCTGAATCCCATTTCTTCTTTTTGTACTTAAAGTCTTATCAAGATCCAACAGTGGATACGAAATGTGAATTCTTGCCGTTTTTGGGTTTTGTGTAAAACAGTTTTCCAGACACCTCTGTACCAGAGCCGTCCCACACCTCCACAGAACAGCAGTCTGTTTCACCCAAGGAGCAATTGGTTGATGAACATACTGAGACTGAGATCTGCAAGGAGCCAGAGAACCTTATAGGGGCAACGCGAGACGTTCTCCAAGGACGTTGTGTCAGACAAGCTGGAAGAGCCTTCGTTTGTGCTCAATCTGGTTCCTGTTCTTCCAGTTGTATGCTCTCAGTCTCCACAGAAGCAGAAAACACAGAGAAGCCCATCTCCAACTGCCTCTACATCCTATGCAACACCCGTGCTCCCCACAGACCAACCACATCTCCAATTGCCTTATAAAAATAAGTACAACAGATTAAAAACACAATCCAGTATAATGTCTACTGAACTACACAGAGGGTAGCATTTGGCCTACATGCTAATTCATATGAAGATTTCAGATGACTGAGACTTATGTGACATATTTAAAATACAATGCAATCTTATTGTTTCCAGTGTGTTGCAGTATGTATTATTAAAATATGGTAGACTGACTGGTTCATTTTGTTATTATCTAGTGATACGTGAAAACTAAATCTAGAATTAAATATTTTAGAAGCATTTCATAGATATGCAGTCTTATAATTGCTTTAAACAAATTTAATTTCTTCTGTATAGGGCAGAGAAGTACAAATCCATTGGTTGCCTTGCTCTTGGTAAGAAGGGGTTACACTTGCTTTTAGTGCAAATACACTTATTTATACCTAATAGCTTGCACAGGTGGTAAATGAATAATGTCTTTGGATGTTTTGGATTTTTACATTGCAGCCACATGTAGATACTTTTGTAATGAGTATAAAATTGCACAAACACTTCTATGGCTCAGAAAGAATAATTTATCAAATGTACACCACAAGAAATCCACAACCTAATTTGTAAAATTGCTCATCTCTTGTGGGAAAACCTGGGAGGACACATGGGAACCTGCAAGTAAATTCTCCCAACACGTAGCCTTGCCTGAAGTTCCTCCACCCTCAGCCACCCAGCAAGTCCTTCTGTGAACTTTCTTTTTTTTGCTTTTGTTGTTGTAGTTGTTGTTGTTTTTCTTATATCTTCTAAACCACAGTGATGTCCAAAGTTTGCTGATGACTTCTCATGTCAGCTGTTCACAGAAATAATGTTATGTTTGTAATGTTATTTTGGACTTATTTAAACTATTTACTTCTTGTTTGTAAAACATAAAATTAACTAATCTGCAATTTCTGCATTGTTTTTTGAGGCCTGTATATTTGACAATAGAAATATGTCAATAAATATGTCCTAATGTTATTATTTTAAGGCTAAATGTTAACATTACCTTGTTATGTTGTAAAACTTTAATTAGTTTGCAAAATTTTATGTGGAAAGTTTTATAAAAGAATTGCTTGTAAATAATTTTTAAATATAATAGTGGGAGTTTTTTGGTTACAGGTGAAGGATATAATCACGGACATTTTTATTTGGAGATTAATTGAATCGATTAGAAAAAAAAACGTATTACATAACGTAACAAATGCCAAGCACTTTTTAAACATCATACAAATGGGTTGAAGCTACTTTTCTGGCACAATTTCCTCCTGCTTTTTGCCCTCCTGAAGTCAAACCACACATTTTCACTGGACGTCTAATTGCAATATCCCAAATGTAAAAGCTTAAACTTCAATTAGCCAAATTATGTTTTATATTATTTTTACAACAGTGGAAGTGTACTGTATATGTCTCTGATTAATGAAATCTCCAAAAGTTTAATGTTCAGGGCTTTTGCATATCAGATTTGTTGTCAATTCAAAACAAGTGGAATGCTCTACGTCTTATCTTATTGTGAAAGCATCGGAAAACTCCTGTTTATTCCAGACGCTAGCTTCCCGCCACCTACTGTTGTAGCTTGACAACGTCTTACTTTGCATGATCAGCGCCTGTTTTCATAAAGTTGTTTGGATAGAAGCAATGTGAAGAGAAACCTATTGTAGACAGACGATTTACAACATTGTTTTTCATGAGTTAAACAGAATATTTTTTATAGTATCACACTATTCAGCATCCATATACAGAGAAGTTTGTGCAGCTGATGGGCAGGAATTAGAAATGGAATCAACCCATCATACTGCCGTCCAACAGAAAGAAGAATGGCTCGCAGCAAGCTCTATCACTTAACATTTTATATGAACATAAAAAACTACATTCATGACAATTAATTTAACTGTTCCTATATCCATCCATCCATTTTCTGTACACCCTTGTCCCTTTTGGGGTCAGGTGGGTCTGCTGGTGCCTATCTCAAGCTTACAACGGGCAAGAGGCAGGGGTACACCCTGGACAGGTCGCCAGTCCTTCGCAGGGCAACACAGAGACAAACAGGACAAAAACAACCACACACACACACAGAATCACACCTAAGGACAATTTAGAGCACCCAATCAGCCTAACAGTCATGTTTTTGGACCGTGGGAGGAAGCCGGAGTACCCAGAGAGAACCCACACTTGCAAATTATTTGCAGAAAGACCCAAGACCCAAGGTGGAATCAAACCCAGAGCCTTCTTGCTACATGGCAACTGTGCTACCCACTGCTCCACTGCACAGCCCTGTTCCTATATGAGGACAGTAAATCTATCCAAACTATTTCCACCCTGTGTTTTAAAAAGTTATTGCACACCTTCATTCTTTTAGGTAAAAAAAAAAATACTAAAAAGACTATTTTAAAGTAATGACAGTATCTCCACTAACATAAACTAAGTTATGTTTTTAATCATAAGACTGAAAAGGGCCACAAGACCGTTATAAGACTTTGGATCTCCAGACAAAACATACTCCGAATAGGCCACACATACATAGTGTATGCAAAGTTGTACAAGACAGTGGTAACAGCAATATGGTTTTGAGACAGGAAAATATAACATATAAAAAATGTCAAAAGCATCATACTGTGAGGAAAATCTATATTTGAACCCCCTGTGACTTTGCAAGTTCTGCTTAGAAATCATGGTAAGAGTCTGAAATGTTCATCTTGGGTGCATGTCCATGTGAGAGACAATTTAAAAAACAAAATACTGTTTATGAAATCACAATGTATGATTTGTTAAATAATTTATGTGGTATTAAGCCAATTAAGTACCCTTGTGAGAATCAATTGTCATACTCTCTTCTGCTCTAGTACAGGTGGTTGGAGACAGAAAGGCTAAAATAACATCACTAATGGACAATGTTTTCCCCCATACATGGAGCTGTAGCTGAAAAGAAAAGCTCAAGTGACTGCTGCATCTTCGAATGCTGGACCCCATTATCACAAAATTATTTAAAGTTGTTCAATAGATTACTACCTCAATTTTAGGTATGATTAATCCGTCCGTAGTAAATAGGCACGTACCACAGACTTTTTTGGAATCTGAAATAAGACCTTTACTTAAGAAACGTTCCCTCAATCAAAATTTCCTATAAGAAAGCTGCATTTTTTTATTTAAAAAATATCATCTAAAAACCAGATTCCTCGCCATGTCCAATAATGTAGCCAACATAATTTTCATTTCTTCTACGTATGCAATGACTAAACACTTTACAAACGGTCTCATAAAAGCGTAATCTTTTTCCTGCTACTGACAATTAGTTTCCAGTTTAAGTTGTCATTTATCTTATAGATATATATATACTGTGTTTTCAACACCGTAAGGTTCACCCGAATATAAGGCGCTCGGCTGAGTTTTGTGAAAATTTAAGGCTTTTAGGTGCACCTTATGGTGCAGGAAATACGGTAGTAATAGTGCTGGGAGTCCTCCATGAAAAAATCACATTGACAGATATTTTGAGTACTTTCTTTGTTCTGATTTCTTTTTACCTGACAGTGAGAGACAAAATGATACAATTTAAATTGACAAACTGGAAAACATCGTTACACCACAATAAAATGAACAAAAAAACGTAGTTACATATTACAAGTTCATAGTACATATTACACAAAAAATAAAATAAAAACATTAAGGTGTTAATTACAGACCATCATCTGCACATTTAGAGTCGCTGTAGAACTCATCGTCTGAGGCAGAGTTATAGCTAACATTTTCTGCTCCTAATAAAGCCTGAAGATAACGCTCTCTTGTCTACAGCTTCATCTGTTCGAAATGGTGCCGCTCTCTGAGAGGGATGCTCTGCTGACCTTTTAAGCTCTCATCGGTTAGGGCACACAACGGACCTATAAAATCACACATACATAAACATAAAAGTCAATGTATTAACATTAATGACTGTTGTTTTTGACATGTTTAGGAATTACTTAAAAACATTCTTTTAAACGAGCCACTCGAAAACAGGCAGCAGAGTTTTTTGAGAGCATCCTCATAGGCTGAAAGAGACTTCCAGCAATGATCCATCGTATAAGCATCTTCTTTTCCTCTTCAAGACTCCTTACTGCAATGATGCCTTCCCCTTTATGTTGATACTGACAGAGTCTGAAACGCATTTATGACAGTCATAGGTGAGATTCGGTTAAAAGTTGAAGAATTAAGTCACATTATCTTTTAAACACAATAACAGTACAAAACGTCTTGTTGGACATACCACTGTGTGGTTGTTGCCATTGCCAACCTGTGACACCGGACAGAATATCTTCCAAACACAGAGTTTCAGTGTCTGGAATCATATTGTTGTATTTTTCCAAAGCCAGTGTCAAGATGCCTTTTTCCTGTCTTATCTTTTGGCAAATCTTTGTTTCCATCAGTGTCTTTATAAAGACGCTGGGATTGTCTTTTAATGCTTGCAACCAAAACTTCTATTCTGCCAACTAAAAACTTTCCTGGAACTACAGTTCCAAAAAACCTGTTATTCCCCGTCCTGCGTGCCCATGGGTTTAGCTGAATTGACAGCACTAAGACCCCTCCTCCTGGCTCTAATTAGTTGTTTGTGACCAGGTGGTGTATTTCTGCAATTACTACTGGGAACACTGAACACAGATTATCTGTCTTATATCATACTGTCGTCACAAAAGTTTAATACATACATATAAAAACAGATTTTTTGATAAAAGCTACATACTGCAGGTTTAAGTTTTTTTAACATTTCTTTTGAAATTCCCACCGTATACTAACCTTCAGCCCACTGCTGTACATCGCTGACCGGGTCAGCCATTTGACTGAAAACTGCAGCTTTGGAATTTGAGTTTGAATTGCTTTTGTGGCCTATATTGTCAATGTCAAATATATAAAAATTTAGAACACAGCATGGGCAAGCATTCAAACATACATTAATTGTTTATTACCTTTTGATAACCATTGGTCAGTGAGGCAACCAAGTTGTCAATTTTCGGCTGATTCCAACGCAGGGCCATAAGAGTCAGCATGTCAGTCCGTCCTCCAAACAGAAAGAAGCCCACAGTGTTAGAATATTTTTCTTATCATTATTTCGTACTCATAATTTAAGAAAATAACTATTTTGCCTTCTCACCTGCTTTGGACATTTTTTGTGGTAACTGCAATCCATTACACTGCTCCACTTCCCCCCCTAAGGTCAAAACACCTCCATCCTGATATGCTCCACTCCACTTGACCTGCATATAATCATGCCCACACATAAAATAAAAATAACTCAGTTAAAGATTTTTATGTAGCTGTATAAAGTTTCAGCTGTATAAAGTTCCAGCAAGTTGATTCAATACCTCACATTGGAAGTCATGGGCTTTGGCATGAAAAACCCAAGAGAAATGGCTTCATTTGCAGACGGTGTTGAAGCTCAGGGCAGCTTTTGTTCACACTTTCGAGATATGGCCAATACTTGCAGGTAACATCCATGTAGAAAAAAAGTGATCTGTTTGTTGGCCAACTTTTGTTGCAGGTACAAAGGATAGACAAATATTTCACCCCTGTACATATTAAGAACATGAAGTAACATTCCATGCCTACACACCACAAGCTCCAATCCCTCCTCATT
Source organism: Orestias chungarensis (assembly GCA_032876305.1). NCBI lineage: Eukaryota > Metazoa > Chordata > Actinopteri > Cyprinodontiformes > Cyprinodontidae > Orestias > Orestias chungarensis. Next base: position 1,977,817 of record JAVLVB010000935.1, read on the forward strand.
CAGCTTACTGCTGGATCTGTGGGAAGTCTCTCTGTCTGCTGACCACTCACCACCAAAAAAACCTCTTCCAGAAACCTACAATGTATAAAAATATCAGAGGCAATAGTCACAAATATCCTCATTACAGGCCTAAAGGTTACTGTAGTGCTACATTTGTAATAGGCAATATTACATGCTTGGTTGTTTTGTGTATGTAGTCCACGAATCTTCCCCCATCTGCTTCGCAGGCTATGAAGATTTCCTCAAATGTAGCCTGTTCCTCTGATCTGAAAATAGGAGCAATACTTTATTTCGAGGTGTTATTGTTCAAAGGTGATGAACAGTTGCCATTTATAAAAAGAATTGGTAAATTGCACATATTTTGCCCTAACTTGCTGCATTCTTAAAACGATAATGTTTACGGTTTCCATCCACTGAAACTGCAAGCATGTCTGGGGTACCCGCTTGACATGTGAAGGGATCCTTCTTTAACATTTTGTCCAAGTCATTTCTTACGGCATCCTATTCAAAAAAAACTTTTCTGGAAGCTGTCTGCAGAGATCTTCCCAATCTGAATTAAAAATAAGCAAAATTACATTACAATTGCAGGACACCCGTGTCATCAAAATCCAGGCCTCCAGGTTAGGTGTCCTGCTACTTTTAGGTGTCTCTGGCACATTACGCCTCATTCAAGTAATTTGGCCATTAGCAGAACTCTGTAGGATCTGACTGAATGCTGAGTTGGTACTTAAGTACTCACCCGGCCAAAACGGGAACTTCATTGATCTGGCATCTTTACAAATCCTTGGCAGGAGAGACCTGGTGCCGTCATCTGCATTTCTTCAAATGTGAAGACATCTGTTTTATAAAGAGTTGAAAAGAGGATGGTGGCGGGGCAGTAATCAGTTAGAAGTTAGATTTAGGTCCTGTACCCCAGAGGCCAAGTAGCCTCACACGTCAACTCCAGCATGCTCAGATCATAACGACCTAAAACATCAACAAGAAATTCCAGTGTAAATGCTTAGACTTTTAAAGTCAGGTCTCCATTGTGTCACAAACAGTTGTCTGTGTTCTGCAAAACTTCTTGTGAGTGTTCATTGACTTGAACATTTTATTATATTTTGATTTTGAGTCAGGACTTTTTATTGTTACCATTGATTGTGACCACAGCAACAGCCTTCCCTGGTCTGTTCCTCAAACACTCTGATGGATAATCACAGATTCTGACTGGGGTCTCCAGAGATACAAGTCGTGCTAAAGAAGTTAACATTTGGTTAACAAATACATTCACCAAACCTGTAACAAAACACTATGAAAAAGCTATGTAGAACCAGCTGAGTCATAAACCGGAGCCTTAACAACAAAGGAGAAAGTTAACAGTTGGAGAAAATGGAGCTTTAAAAATACTGAGCTTAGTTAAACTTGAACTTACCATCACAGCAAATAGTTTCATTCAGAATGTAGGTTGTTGGAGGCAATAGCTAGAAGAATCTAGCTGTCATGGTATCTCTGTTGTGGAGGACATATCTGGTGTGCATCATCACATCACATTTGTCACAAAAGAAGGGGCGTGGCAGACTATCGCGACAGCGTAGTTCAGCTGGATTCCTCCTACACCGATGGCACACTTTGTAGAGCTCCCATGGTGTTCACCAGATAGGGTCTTTCTGCCCTCCAACTCTCTAAAAAGAAACTTTTTCTTGTGATCCAGTTTAAGGAAGCCAGAGGAGCTACTGGTTGTGATGGTTCATGAAGCTCACCTGGATTTCTTGTAGAAAAGACTCTATAACAAAATAAAATATTTATTATAGTATATTAAACTGTAGTACAGAATATATAAAAGCAAATGCCAGTTTCCACAAATTTGCTTAAAATACCAACTGTTAATATCTATTAAACACATACCACCAGTCTCTGGAGCATAGGCCACCTAACATTGGAGATTATTAGAGGGACAGCTCGTCTTCTGTCTGTAGCCAGCTGTAAATAAAAAAAGAATAAAAATAAGGTGTATATCTAAAACTTTATTTAAACCCACATTTACAGCTTTCCAGTTTAATTAAACATCTGTAAATGTCCTTTCACACTCCCGCATATTAAGATTTAAATTCATAATATAAACTATTAATTTAGGATGTATGGAGTAACACCATGTTTGACTATAACCTTTTTTTTTTAGGTATGTCTCTACAATATGTCATTATCAGCTAGAGGTGTATTCATTCTGTTTCACCTACAGTCTAGAAGACCATGACAAAATAGAAAAGATGCTGATAGAAAAAATAGCAAACTAACAGAACAATCCACAAATGGCAAAAAAGAAGAAAAAAGACTGATTTGTGTAGATGTGGATTACTAGAATAGAACCTGTTGAGAAAAAGAAGTATTTAGACTGCAGAAGATCTTTTTCTGTTTGTTAAAGCAATAGACAACAACAAGTAGGAGACTTTGGCTGTGCTGATGCAAGTTTGATTTGCCTTTAAACTTGTACATACAACCTATGCAATAAAATTAAAATGAGTGAGAACATCCTGTCATTCATCTGTGAAACTGTGAGAGATTGGATTTAAATGCAGTTAAAGGAGCTTGCTATAATCAATGTTTCCAGAACGGGTTTATAATCAAAACCTGGGTGGACTTTAAGCAAGAAATGCGTGTAAACTTCCCTGTGACTCTACCACGGCTAATTTAGTGTAATTATTACAGCTATAGTTAAATTTGATCAGCTCTTAGCAGCTACGTTAGCTAGCTCTCTGCTCATTTTGTGCGCCATAAATTGGTTAAAAATGTATCTAAATGTCTTTAACTATCCACTGTTCCACAGACTTACCGCTACTAACTCGTAAAACCATCAACAGTATTTATGCAAAATAACACTTTCGGGATTTTTTTGCACAGAAACCGGACAGATTTAGATTAGTACTTATGCAGGTGCAGCTGAGGCATGCAATAACGTTGACTTTTTCTTCTTCTTGGATTTCTCTGGAGGGTGGCATCCATTCTTCTTCTTCGATGAAAGTTTTTTTTCTTTCTTTAGAAAATAATTCAGCGATAGTCATTTATACAACTTCAGCGGCACACATTGCCACCTATTGTAAATTAGTGTGTAACCTCTAAGCCTCCACCTTATTCTTTGTTTTAATTTCAAATTATGTTAAAATTATAAAAAGGCGTTATTTATAACCCTAATGTTTCAATGATCTAATAATAAAATATTAATTATACTATTCAAATAGTAAAAATTATTAAATAAAAACAAAAACTAAACAAAGAGACTAAAAAGTAAAGGAGGCGTCCAAAGCGGAAAGTAAAATCACTAGAGTTAGAAAACATACAGATACATTAGCTGTGCACGGATTGTAGAATTTTTTCATGCCTTTAAAAAGAACTACAAGCGCTCGTCCTCCTTGTACCCATATTGTCAGTTACCAGCGTTCAAGGGGCGCAATAACATTCAATGAGCGCAACTGCCCGTAGAATTATGATGAGAAGAGACTCGACGCAAAGGGAGCTTGCATGAAGCGTCAAAATGTGACGAGACGGGAGTGAAAATTTGTTGGGTATGAAACAATCTTTCTTTATGCTGCATGTTTGTTCGTCAAATGTGCTTGTAAGGAGCATCGCAAACTCTCCATTGCTCTGTTTGCTTATATCCTGGGCACGACGTAGATGCCTGTCTCTCTCCTTGGTGCTTAAACCGACGTTTTTAGACCTGAGAGTGTAAAGTTTTTTTTTTTGATAGTAGATAATAGAATAGCTAGATAATAAAACATTAATTTCACTTTATTCTCTTTAATTGGAGACAGAATCTTGAAATAATTTAATTTAATGAAATATATCTGATCTTAGCCACTCACACACAAAAACATATGGTTCACACACAAAACATGGTTCTTTATAGATAAAAAATGAGCATGTAATGAGAAATAAAATAAGACGTGAATATATTATATATTATATGCTCATTTTTGTTTGAGGTGTTTTTTTGTTGTTTTGTTTTTACGATGTGATTTTGGACATAGCGAGGAGAAATATGAAGGTGTACATGATGAATAAAAACTCACGGTGCCGCTGTGGGCTAACATACAAGCGGAGAATGCATCTCCACCTTCCATTGCGAAGATGAGAAAGAAATACACACAGTTGGAGTATTTCATTGTCTTTGCTGCTCAGCGGTAATTTAGTCCGTTTTTAAAACATTTCCACTCGACCAACCAGTGTTTATAAACGCTGAGAAGGACATTTTTCCACGATCATGGATAAGGAAAATCCAGTATTTCGTCCGATCCTCTGCTTTATTGGGTTTATTACAACAGCCCAACTCGTTTATGGAGATCCGAGCTATTCTTTTCCAGAAGAGATGAAGCCGGGATTCGTTATTGAAAATGTTGCCAAGGATCTTGGAGTTGATCTCAGAACATTATCGTCTCGAAAGGCCCGTGTGGAAATTGAAGGAACTAAACGCTACTGTGACATCAATCTTAACTCCGGGGATTTAATCATATCGGACAGAATAGACAGAGAGAACCTTTGTGGAAAAAAATCCTCGTGTGTCGTGAAAATAGACCTGGTGTTAGAGAATCCGTTGGAGCTGCATCGTGTCAGTCTTCATGTACAAGATGTGAACGATAACACCCCAAAATTCAAAAAGAATTTGATCGAAATGGAAATTAGTGAATCTGCAGAGAGAGGTACCCGCTTTTCTATAGAGAAGGCATATGATGCTGATATAGGCCAAAACGATGTCCAAAGATACATACTTGTAAAAAATGATAATTTTATACTTGAAGCGGATACCAAAAAGGTACAACTGCTTTTGGAAAAAAATCTTGACCGAGAGAAACAAAAGGAAATTAATTTGCTTTTAACAGCTGTGGATGGTGGATCTCCTCAAAGATCTGGTACTGTTGTCATCCATGTCACGGTGCTGGATGCTAACGATAACGCTCCAGTTTTTTCTCAGGCTGTTTATAAAACATCTGTGTCTGAGAACTCCCCACCAGATGTTATAGTGATTTCTGTTAGCGCTACTGACGCAGATGAAGGCGTAAATGGAGATGTAAGGTATGACTTTGGACATCTGTCTGAAGAAAGTCTGAATTTATTTTCAATTGATTCAAAAACAGGAGAAATTAAAATAATAAGTGTGATTGACTTTGAGGAAACGCGTTCATTTGACATAAGTGTTGAAGCCAAAGATGGATTAGGACTGACATCATATGCTAAAGTGTTAATAGACGTTATTGATGTGAATGATAATGCACCAGCTATTTATCTAAAATCGCTGTCCTACAACACACCTGAGAACGTGCCACCTGGTACAGAGGTAGGAATAATTAATGTACAAGATAGAGACTCTGAGAATAACGGAGAGGTCATCTGTTCCATTCAGCAAAACGTTCCTTTTAAATTGGTTCCTTCTATTAAAAACTATTATTCTCTGGTGACCAGTGGACAGTTGGATCGTGAATTAGAGTCTGATTACAATCTTACAATCATTGCCACTGACAAGGGCTCCCCACCTCTGTCCTCCTCTAAAACAGTTCAGTTATCCGTAGCTGATATTAATGACAATCCACCTGCATTTGAGGAACAGTCCTACATTGCATATGTGAGTGAAAATAACAAACCTGGATCCACTTTATGTACTGTATCTGCACTAGACCCAGACAGGAGACAAAATGGTACAGTGATTTATTCACTGTTACCTGGTGAGGTAAATGGTGCCTCAGTATCCTCTTATATATCTGTTAATGGAGACACAGGCGTGATCCATGCGGTGAGATCGTTTGATTATGAACAGTTCAGAAGTTTTAAAGTCCAAGTGATGGCCAGAGACAACGGTTCTCCTCCTCTAAGCAGAAACGTGACTGTCAGTGTGTTCATAAAAGATGTGAATGACAACTCTCCCCAGATACTGTATCCCACTTCAGAAGGAAGCTCCTTAATGACAGAGTTGGTCCCCAAAACTGCACATGGAGGGTCTCTGGTGTCTAAAGTGATAGCAGTGGACGCAGACTCTGGACAGAATGCCTGGTTATCCTATCATATAGTTAAAGCAACTCATCCGGGACTTTTCAGTATTGGTCTACACAGTGGAGAGATCCGCACAGAGCAGGACATTTCAGTGTCTGATAGCATGAAACAAAATCTCGTAGTTGCTGTAAAAGATAATGGACAGCCCCCTCTCTCTGTCACCTGTACAATTTATTTATTCATTTCTGATAACTTGGCTGAGTTGCCAGAACTGAAAGATGTTTCTTATGATGAAAATAACTCCAAACTTACCTTTTATTTGATCATCGCGCTGGTTTCTGTGTCCACACTTTTTCTCACCTTTATCATCATCATCCTCGGTGTGAGATTTTGTCACAGGAGAAAGCCCAGACTGTTGTTTGATGGAGCCGTTGCCATCCCCGGAGCTTATCTACCACCCAATTACGGCGATGTTGACGGAACAGGAACTTTACGCAGCACTTATAATTATGACACCTACCTGACAACGGGATCTAGAACCAGTGACTTTAAGTTTATAACATCCTACAATGACAACACTTTACCTGCTGACCTGACTCTGAAGAAAAGTCCAACAGAGCTTATGGATCCCTTTGAAGGACTGGAGACTCCCGTAGAGGTAAGCTGTACAGAACATGATTTATTTATTTTATTTATTTATTTATGTTAATTATTAACAACATTGTGTGTATTGTGATTTTTCTTCTGGTTTTTCTGCAGTTACGCTTATGAATATATGTATCATTACACTTTACATTATACTTTAGAGGTTCTGCATATCATTCTCATTGTAAATATAATGCTAAATTTCATGTATAGTTATTCTAAAAAAAAACAACGAGAGTTTATTACACTCTACAATTATTTACATACTACAACTACAGCTGCATGTTGCTGACAGAATCTGTTTCATTTTTCTAACCTCTGAGATCGTTTTCAAGACAAAGGTTTGTTGACGTTTATTTGTGGTTAAATCAAGTTTCGTACTGCACTTGAAACCTGATTCATTCGAATCATTTCCCTTTAGGATTGGGAGACAAAGGATACTTAGCTGTTTTATCAATCGTCGTTTTTATTTTCATCATCATGAAAATGTCTATCCTTTAAGGAGATATGAGCTATTCTTTTCCAGAGGAAATGAAAGAAGGATCCATCATTGGGAATGTTGCTAAGGACTTGTACTTGATTTGAGCACACTTTCTTTTCGAAAAGCCCATTTGGAAAGGACACGTAAGGGCTACTACGAGGTTATTATGAAAACCGGTGATTTGATCTCATCGGACAGAATTGACAGAGAAACCCTTTGTGGCAAGAGGCCTTCCTGTGTCGTGAAGATAGAACTGGTGTTAGAAAAGCCCTTGGAGCTTCTTCACATCAGTCTTCATGTACAAGATGTGAATGATAACTCGCCAAAATTTAGAGAAAATTTTATTGAAATGGATATCTGGGAGTTGGCTGAAAGCGGTATTCGCTTCTCCATTGAAGAGGCCCACGAGGCAGATATAGTTCAGATTAATGTGCAACCAAACATCCTTCGAAAGAGCGACCATTTTATTCTTGCAGTTGGCAGCAAAAATGTTGAATTAGTACTCAGGGAAAAAAGTTGACATAGAGAAAATCAGAAATCAGGTACTGTAATCATACACGTTACAGTGTTGGATGCTAATAATAACATGTTTACTCACGCCGTTTATAAAGCCTCTGTAACTGAAAACCCACAACAATAGCAAGACCGACCAATTTCAAGTTTAAAGACAAAATTACTTAAATGATAATTAGAAGACACAACTCAGTGAAACTGACACTTTTGATCAAATTGCTTGTTAAAACTTTCTAGTGGTACATAACTGTTTTGTAGTTTTAATGCAATGTATTGTTTTTATTAAAAAAAAAATCATTAATACTTAATATAACATTTATCATTTGCAAATAATCTCAATGACGCCTGTGGGCTTTCTGTCCACAGTTGTCAGTGTCCACAATGGACAGCCCTCCCTCTCTGCTACCTTTGCCTTTTGTGTATTTTTGTCTGACAGCTGGGCTGAGTAACAAAATTGAAAGACATTTCTTATGATGAGAAGAACTCCAATCTGACCTCCTATCTGATCATCGTGGTAGTTTCTGTGTGCACCTTCTTGCTGACCTTAATCTTCATCATCATCATCATCATCATCATCATCATCATCATCACCCTTGGTGAAATATGTTGTTGCAGGAGAAAGCCCAGACTGTTGTTTAATGTAGCTGTCGCTATTCCTGGAAGTTATCTCCTTCCTACGCAGATGCTGTTGGTACAGGAACATTCAGCAGAAATTACCCTCATAATGCTTGCCTGAACTTAGGCCCCTAACTTCCTGCTGAACAGACTCTCTCAAGAGAAGTCCAACAAAGTTTAAATCGGTGGATGTTTAAGTTGAGTCTTTGCAGACGATTTTGTGAATGCTTTTCAAGTTGCTAATATTGACTAATTTTGATTTTTTTTTTGACACAGTTTTAAACTAAAGTAACAAGCTGATATAACATTTTATGTGAAGACATGCTTACAATATTTTTGAAACACGTTTTCAGTGTTTCCCGAAAAGTTACATTCTTTTCTCTTTTTGCCTATCATTGCAATTCTCTCTTGTATAGAGTATTTCTTCTATTATCAGCATAGAGTGGTAGCTAAATTTCAAAGAGCCAGTGTACTCATATTTTAATGTACTATCTTCGACAGAGTTTTTCCTTTAGGATCCCTAGTGCTGATGCAATATTTCCTAAATTTCTTAAGTATCGACTTTTCTAAAATTATCTGCTGAAACATTGCTTTAAAGTTTAATTCTAACAGCTATAATCATTCTTTTGGAATTGGTTTGATAAAATATATAATAAAGATTGTTAATTGAATTATGGTGTGTTTCTTTATAGGTTTCTCGAAAAATATAACTGATAATAAATGAAACAAAATTAAACAAATTGTAGGAAGTGCTGCTTGTGTTAAATGTTTGCCGTTTATGCCTTTTAATTAAGTGAAAACGGTGACAACTCTAGGTAATGC
>JAVLVB010000935.1:1986947-1998591 GCA_032876305.1 Orestias chungarensis
GTCTACACAGCGGTGAAATTAGAATACAGCGGGACATTTCCGAATCTGACAGCATGAAACAGAACTTGATTGTGTCTGTAAAAGACAACGGAGAGCCCTCTCTGTCTACAACATGTGCCATCTATTTACTTATTTCTGATAATTTGGCTGAATTGCCAGAACTGAAGGATATTTCTTATGATGAGAAAAACTCAAAGCTTACCACTTATCTAATCATTGCACTTGTTGCAGTGTCCACCTTTTTTCTGACATTCATCATCATCATTCTGGGAGTGAGATTTTGTCACAGGAGAAAGCCCAGACTTTTGTTTGATGGAGGAGTTGCCATACCTAGCGCATATCTTCCTCCAAATTACGCAGACGTTGACGGAACGGGAACTTTACGCAGCACCTACAATTACGATACTTACATGACAACAGGATCTAGAACCAGTGACTTTAAATTTGTTTCATCCTACAACGACAACACTTTGCCTGCTGACCAGACTCTGAAAAAAAGTCCAACCGAGTTTTTTGATCCATTTGAAGGATTGGAGACACAGCAAGAGGTAGGAAAGTACTGCGTACATTTAATTTGTTTCGCCGCTGTTTTTATCGGACACATTATGTTTTTATGATAAACTTCTAACGAAATCATTGCTATTTAACTAACTGTCTTGCAAAAGTTTTTGACTGTTAGTTGTTAGTAATTGAGCAACAGTAGATTGAAAATTTAATTTAATCAGGCGATTCAGTCATATTTTTTTAATGTTATGAACCTTGGTGCCAAATTAATATTTGTTACATTCCTTCAGTGTTGTCTTTTCTGTAAGCACCTGTCCTTGGTCCTGAAATGGTATTCAGAAGTTTCCTCTCTGCATCTTCTACCGCAACTTTTTCTTGCTTTCAATATTTTTGTCATAGACATTATTGCTTATATGGTTTCTTTCAAACGTATGTAAATCCTGATTTAAAAAAAATATTTTTCATGATACAATAAAAACTGCTTTCAATATAATTAAACGGTGGGTATTAATGTTAAAATATTTGATATCAAAAAAGTATTTTAAAAAAAATGGCGACTGGTGCTAAACAATTGAAGGGGTGCAAACAAACAGACATAAAAACGAATGTTAAAGGATTACTATATTCAAACATAAATTTCCCCTTCTTTCCTTCTGTTTCGCAAATACTCCATTTTTTGTTGAAGTCATGTTGTCTCTGTTTCCTATTTTCTCCAAAAAACACGGCAAATTCCTTCAGCCTGTCTTAGTTCATACAGTTTCCGATAAAGTTCTTAACACGTTTGAGGGTTAAGAGCTACCTTTCAGGTTGTTCTTTGGTAATAGTTGTGGTGATGAGGCGCTCTGGTGAAAGCTCTTCCTCGATCACTTGCCTGAAATTGTAAATTTGGACGAACTGGTCCAAGCTTCTTTATCCTTTTTTCGGTGGGATAGCGTTTATTTTTATTTTTGTTTTTATTTTGTACTGACAAAACTGAATTTTCTCTTATGCTATATTAGACTATTCTAGTCTGTAACAGTTCAACTTGAAAAGAGTTAACGAGCTGCAGCTGAGTTAATAATTCAATTTGGCCATTGTCCCATTACACGATGTACAAAAAATAAGTAAATAAATAAATAAATAAAAGCATTCATGACAAAACCACGGATAAGTGTGGGCGTGTTCATAACGCAAAGAGCAACTAGGTTTGATCTGTGTTCAATCTTAAACAACCAATCAAACAGCAGCTTCATGTCACCTGGTTGCTGAAGTGTTTACCCCTACAAACACTGTTATTAGACTGCCGCCTTGCACATATGAAGCGTTCACAATGTAATCTATTAAAATAGCATGTATTTATTCTTGTTAAATATCTAATATGGCTATTATACACAGTATGAATAAATTATTTCTAAATAAATAATAATTTCTAATAAATAATAACTGTTTTGCCGTTTAATTTTATTATGTGAACAATATTAAGGAGGTGCCCCTTAATTGGCAAAAAAAAAGAAAAAAGTTTTTTAAAAAAGTCTGCAACTTTTTTTTAATACAAAGTGTTTTATAAAATTTCAGCAACTGCTTTAATTGGCAGTCGGTATCGATTAAAAATACTTTATTATTATAACTTTTGATTCATTTTAAGTCAAAGAATCGTTTTTCTTTTCTGCGAGTTCACTTCCCTTCTCCATGTATTTAACGTTCGTTGATATTCAAATTTTGTAACGATATCTGGTCAAAATTTATTAAAACGTTACATAAATGTACTAGCAATACCACAATAGTATATTTTCTCAAAAAAGACAAACTAAAATTAAACGAACCAAAACTCGAAAATGATTCACGGTGTCGCTGCTGGTTTATCCAAAACATATAATCGTTACCACTCCACCCTTTAATGCATGAAAGGCAGATATACGCCACTGCAGTATAGTAGTAAGTTCAACACATGAACATTTAAGATATTATTCCTTTTTAGTCTATCTCAACATCCTTTTGTCATTGTTTCTATCTTTATCTGAAGACCATTGCGTGGAGAATGGGAAACAAAAGATTCTTCTCGCGTTTTCGGATCATCTGCTTTGTTTTCATCATCGTGTCACTTCCTCTCGTTCAAGGAGATCTAAGCTATTCTTTTCCAGAAGAAATGAAACGAGGATCTGTTCTCGGAAATGTTGCCAAGGATCTTGGTCTTAATCTGGGGACATTTTCTTCTCGAAAGGCCCACGTGGATAATGAAGGGGAACGTAAGCATTTATGCGACATCAATATGAACACGGGGGATTTGATAACATCGGACAGAATTGACAGAGAAAGCCTTTGTGGTAAGAAACCCTCGTGTGTTGTGAAGATCGACCTGGTGTTAGAACATCCTCTGGAGCTTCATCGTATCAATCTTCATGTACAAGATGTGAATGATAACTCGCCCAAATTTAGACAAAATAAAATTGAAATGGAAATTCAGGAGTCCGCTGAGAAGGGTAGCCGCTTTTCAGTGGGAGTCGCTCACGACGCAGATATAGGGCAAAACGATGTTCAAAGATACATTCTTCAAACAAACGAAAAATTTACTCTTGCTGTTGAAAACAACAAGGTTGAATTTGCACTCGAGAATAGGCTTGATCGGGAGATACAAAAAGAAATGAATTTGCTTCTCACTGCTTTAGATGGCGGATCTCCCCAGAAATCAGGCACTGTACTCATCCATATTACAGTGCTGGATGTTAACGATAATGCCCCCATATTTACCCAGCCTATTTATAAAACAAGTGTGATAGAAAACTCTCCCCTAGAAACTCTAGTGATTGTTGTTAGCGCTACTGATGCAGATGAAGGACTAAATGGAGAGGTAACATATCAGCTTGGACATGTATCTGAGGATGATATCAGTTCATTTTCAATTGATCCACAAACAGGACAAATTAAAGTAACTGGTGTGATTGACTATGAAGTAATAAATGCTTTTGAAATGAGTGTTGAAGCAAAAGATGGATTAGGACTAACCTCAAATGCTAAAGTGGTGATAAATGTTATTGATGTTAATGATAATACACCTGCTATTCATCTAAAATCACTTTCTCACAAAACACCTGAGAATATGCCACCTGGTACAGTGGTGGGAATCATTAGTGTGCAAGATAGAGACTCTGAAAAAAACAGAGAGGTCATCTGTTCCATTCAGCAAAACGTCCCTTTTAAATTGGTTACTTCTATTAAAAACTATTATTCTCTGGTGACCACTGGACAGTTGGACCGTGAACTAGAGACTGAGTACAACATTACAATCACCGCCACAGACAAAGGATCTCCACCTCTTTCCTCCTCTAAAACAGTTCAGTTATCTGTAGCTGATATTAATGACAATCCACCTGCGTTTGAGGAACAGTCCTATAGTGCCTACGTGAGTGAAAATAACAAACCTGGATCAACTTTATGTACTGTATCTGCTCTAGATCCCGACTGGAGACAAAACGGTACAGTTATTTATTCACTGTTACCTGGTGAGGTCAATGGTGCCTCAGTATCCTCTTATCTTTCCATTAATAGCGACACAGGAGTTATCCATGCTGTGAGATCATTTGACTATGAACAGTTCAGAAGTTTTAAAGTTCACTTAATGGCTAGAGACAATGGTTCTCCTCCCCTAAGCAGCAACGTGACTGTCAGTGTGTTCGTAAGAGATGTGAATGACAACTCTCCCCAGATACTGTATCCTACCACGGAGGGAAGCTCCTTCATGACAGAGTTGGTCCCCAAAGCTGCACATGGAGGGTCTCTGGTGTCTAAAGTTATAGCAGTGGATGCCGATTCTGGACAGAACGCCTGGCTTTCTTATCATATAGTTAAAGCAACAGATCTCGGCCTTTTTAATGTTGATCTCTACAGTGGAGAGATCAGGACACAGCGGGACATTTCTGAATCTGACAGCATCAAGCAGAATCTTGCAGTTGCTGTAAAAGACAACGGAGAGCCCCCTCTGTCTGCCACCTTTAACATGTACTTACTTATTTCTGATAACTTGGCTGAGTTGCCAGAAATTAAGGATGCTTCTTATGATGAGAACAACTCAAAGCTGACCACCTATCTAATCATTGCACTTGTTGCAGTGTCCACCTTTTTTCTGACATTCATCATCATCATTGTGGGTGTGAGATTTGGTCACAGGAGAAAGCCCAGACTTTTGTTTGATGGAGCAGTTGCCATACCCAGCGCTTATCTTCCTCCAAATTACCCAGATGTTGACGGGATAGGAACTTTACGCAGCTCCTACAATTACGACACCTATCTGACAGCAGGATCTAGAACCAGTGACTTTAAATTTGTTTCAAACTACAATAACAACACATTGCCTGCCGACCAGACTCTGAAGAAAAGTCCAACTGAGTTTTTGGATCCCTTTGATGGGTTGGAGATACAGCAAGAGGTAGGAAATTATCGTGTATTTATGATTTGTTTTGCCACTTTTTATATCGGGCACAGTATATTTTTTGTTTTCAATTTTTAACTAAATCTTTGCTGAATTACTTACTATTCATATATTTTTTGAATGTTAGCTATATTTCTTTTTAGCCCAGAGTGGGGTGAAATCTGAATTCAATCAGGTGATTTAGTCATATATTGAGATGTAGTCTTCAGTTTCTATATTTTAGTCTTAAGTAAAGAACCTTAATGTCATCTCATTATTTGCCACATTTCCTCAGTGTTGTCTTTTCTCAAAGTACCTGTCCCTGGTCCTGAAATAGTCTTCAGGAGTTTCCTCTCTGAAACTTTGGCCACAACTTTTTGTAGTATTAGATATTTTTTACATAAACATTATTGGTGATAGTATGGTTTATTTTTTTTAAATTGGTAATCCTGCGCTGTGTAATATTTTTTTCATGATTTAACAAAACAGCCTGCTTTACATGAAACATATGTTTCATTATAGTTATATATATATATATATATATATATATATATATATATATATATATATATATATATATATATATATATATATGTATATAGTGGTCAATCCTTTCAGCATGTGTTGGTTCATACAGTTTCTGAGAAAGTTCTTAACTTGTTTCATGGTTGAAAATCACTTCTCCGTTTCTGCCGTGGTCATGTTTGTGGTGATGAGGTTTTTCAAGAGCTCTGCTGTAAGCTCGTCCTTGATCACTTGCCTGCTGCTCAAATTGTAAATTATGATGACCTGGTCCAAGGTTCTTTATCATTTCTTCTGCAATGAAGCTCTGTGGGAAGGCGTTTATTTTTCAGTATTGTTTTTATTTTGTAAAGACAAAACTTAATTTTCGCTTACGTTTTAATAAACGCTACTCTAGTCTGTAACAGTTTAACGTGGACCAAGTTAACAAGCTGACTTTGAGTTAATAAGTCAACTCGGGGATTGTCCAATCACAAGATGTTTAAAGAAAACAGCCATTAATGACAAACTACCGGTATGTGTGGGTGTGTCCTCAAAGCAGAGAGCTACACCCCTTTAAATTGTGAACAACCAATAAAACAGTTGCCTCAAATCACCTGCTTATTAAACGCATTTGCACCTAGAAACACTGTCAATAGACCGATGTATTGCACACAGGGAATGTTCAGAATGTAATCAATTAAATCACAGGGATTTAAATATTTTTTTTAAATAATCCAACATGGCTATCAGATATATAGTATGAAAAAGAGCATCGCCTATCTAAACTCTTACCCATACCCCAATCCCCTTCTACTAATCTCTCTGTATTCCCTCTATATCTCCACGGTCACAACCGACTCTGACTTGGGAATTTTCACTAAATAGCACATGGTCAAAATAATAATAAGTGTAATATTGTGTCTAGCTACTTTGTAATTCGGTTAAAAGTGTCTACTAAATGCATTATCAGAAACAGAAATATAAAAATTATTTCCTAACTATTTTCCTGTTTAAAATCCTCTATTTTGATATGTTAACAATAGTATGGGGGCTTCACCCAAGCGCTCTCTATTAGCCAGTCCCTCCTGGTCAGAAATAGTTTATGAATATATAAACATTGTCGATCATTTCTGCCAATTCATTTCTTTCGTCTTGCTATCTTTAACGTCTATTTAAATTGAAATATTGTACCTTTTCCCGTTTGAAATGTACTAAAAAGTTTCTAATGTGTACTAAGAATACTACATTAGTGTATTTTTTTCTGAGAAGAATAACGTAAAATGAAAACTAGCAACATTCAGAAAATAACTCACGATGTCGCTGTTGGTTCATCCAACAAATATAATCGTTGCCACTACACCCATTCTTGAAGGAAAGGGCTGCTAGACGCCATTGCAGTAGGCGGTAATAAGTTGAACACTTTAACAAATAAGATATTATTAGTTTTTAAGTTTATAATAAAATCTTTTTTGCACAGGGCGATTGTTTATATCTTTATTTCAAGAGCATATTTGTGTAGAATGGGAGACAAAAGAATTTCATCGCTTTTTCCGATAATCTGCTTTGTTGCAATCATTGTGACATTTCCTCTCGTTCAAGGAGACCTAAGCTATTCTTTTCTAGAAGAAATGAAGCGAGGATCTTGTATTGGAAATGTTGCCTAGGATCTCGGTCTTAATCTGGGGACATTTTCCTCTTGTAAAGCCCGTATAGATAATGAAAGGAAACGTACGAATTTAAGCAACATCAATATGAACACGGGGGATTTGATAACCTCGGACAGAATTGACAGAGAAAGCCTTTGTGGTAAGAAACCCTCCTGTGTTGTCAAAGTTGATCTGGTGTTAGAAAATCCTTTGGAGCTTCATCGTATCAATCTTCATGTACAAGATATGAATGATAACTCCCCCAAATTTTTAGAAAATGTAATTGAAATGGAAATTCGGGAGTCCGCTGAGAAGGGTAGCCGCTTTTCTATTGGAGTCGCCCACGACGCAGATATAGGCCAAAACGATGTTCAAAGATACATACTTCAAGCCAACGAAAAATTTACTCTTGCTGTTGAGTACAACAAGGTTGAATTTGTACTCGAGAATAGGCTTGATCGGGAGAAACAAAAATTAATGAATTTGCTTCTCAGTGCTTTAGATGGCGGATCTCCCCAGAAATCAGGCACTACAGTGCTGGATGCTAACGATAATGCCCCCATATTTACCCAGGCTATTTATAAAACAAGTGTCATAGAGAACTTTCCCCTAGAAACTCTAGTGATTGCTGTTAGCGCTACTGATGCAGATGAAGGAATAAATGGAGAGGTAACATATCAGTTTGGATATGTGTCTGAGGATGATTTAAGTTTTTTTTCAATTGATCCACTAACAGGGCAAATTAAAGTAACTGGGGCGATTGACTATGAAGACATCAACTTGTTTGAAATGAGCATTAAAGCAAAAGATGGATTAGGACTAAGCTCATTTGCTAAAGTAGTAATTGATGTTATTGATGTAAATGATAATGCACCAGATATTTATCTAAAATCACTTTTCCAAAACACACCTGAGAACATTTCACGTGGTTCAGAGGTGGGAATAATTAATGTACAAGATAGAGACTGAAAAAAACAGAGAGGTCATCTGTTCCATTCAGCAAAACGTCCCTTTTAAATAGGTTCCTTCTATTAAAAACTATTATTCTCTGGTGACCACTGGACAGTTGGATCGTGAATTAGAGTCTGATTACAATCTTACAATCATTGCCACTGACAAGGGCTCCCCACTTCTGTCCTCCTCTAAAACAGTTCAGTTATCCATAGATGATATTAATGACAATCCACCTGCGTTTGAGGAACAGTCCTACATTGCATATGTGAGTGAAAATAACAAACCTGGATCCACTTTATGTACTGTATCTGCACTAGACCCAGACAGGAGAAAAAATGGTACAGTGATTTATTCACTGTTACCTGGGGAGGTCAATGGTGCCTCAGTATCCTCTTATATATCTGTTAATGGAGACACAGGCGTGATCCATGTGGTGAGATCGTTTGATTATGAACAGTTCAGAAGTTTTAAAGTCCAAGTGATGGCCAGAGACAATGGTTCTCCTCCTCTAAGCAGAAACGTGACTGTCAGTGTGTTCATAAAAGATATGAATGACAACTCTCCCCAGATACTGTATCCCACCTCAGAAAGAAGCTCCTTAATGACAGAGTTGGTCCCCAAAACTGAACATGGAGGGTCTCTGGTGTCTAAAGTTATAGCAGCGGATGCAGACTCTGGACAGAATTCCTGGTTATCCTATCATAAAGTTAAAGCAACTCATCCGGGACTTTTCAGTATTGGTCTACACAGTGGAGAGATCTGCACAGAGCAGGACATTTCAGTGTCTGATAGCCTGAAACTAAATCTCGTGGTTGCTGTAAAATATAATGGACAGCCCCCTCTCTCTGTCACCTGTACAATTTATTTATTCATTTCTGATAACTTGGCTGAGTTGCCAGAACTGAAAGATGTTTCTTATGATGAAAATAACTCCAAACTTACCTTTTATTTGATCATCGCGCTGGTTTCTGTGTCCACACTTTTTCTCACCTTCATCATCATCATTCTTGGTGTGAGATTTTGTCACAGGAGAAAGCCCAGACTGTTGTTTGATGGAGCAGTTGCCATCCCCGGAGCTTATCTTCCACCCAATTATGCCGATGTTGACGGAACAGGAACTTTATGCAGCACTTATAATTATGACACATACCTGACAACGGGATCTAGAACCAGTGACTTTAAGTTTATAACATCCTACAATGACAACACTTTACCTGCTGACCAGACTCTGAAGAAAAGTCCAACAGAGCTTATGGATCCCTTTGAAGGACTGGAGACTCCCGTAGAGGTAAGCTGTACAGAACATGATTTATTTTATTTATTTATTTATGTTAATTATTAACAACATTGTGTGTATTGTGATTTTTCTTCTGGTTTTTCTGCAGTTACGCTTGTGAATATATGTGTCATTACCCTTTACATTATACCAACAAGAGAATTTATTAAACTCTACAATTATTTACACACTACAACTACAGCTGCATGGTGCCTACAGAATCTGTTTCATTTTTCTAACCTCTGAGATCGTTTTCAAGACAAAGGTTTGTTGACGTTTATTTGTGGTTAAATCAAGTTTCGTACTGCACTTCAAACCTGATTCATTCCCATCATCATGAAAATGTTTATCCTTTAAGGAGATATGAGCTATTCTTTTCCAGAGGAAATGAAAGAAGGATCCATCATTGGGAATGTTGCCAGGGACTTGTACTTGATTTGAGCACACTTTCTTTTCGAAAAGCCCATTTGGAAAGGACACGTAAGGGCTACTATGAGGTTATTATGAAAACCGGTGATTTGATCTCATCGGACAGAATTGACAGAGAAACCCTTTGTGGCAAGAGGCATTCCTGTGTCGTGAAGATACCCTTGGTGTTAGAAAAGCCCTTGGAGCTTCATCACATTAGTCTTCATATACAAGATGTGAATGATAACTCGCCAAAATTTAGAGAAAATTTTATTGAAATGGATATCTGGGAGTTGGCTGAAAGCGGTATTCGCTTCTCCATTGAAGAGGCCCACGAGGCAGATATAGTTCAGATTAATGTGCAACCAAACATCCTTCGAAAGAACGACCATTTTATTCTTGCAGTTGACAGCAAAAATGTTGAATTAGTACTCAGGGAAAAAAGTTGACAGAGAGAAACAAACGGAAATTAATTTGCTTCTCACAGCTATAGATGGTGGATCTACCCAGAAATCAGGTACTGTAATCATACACGGCACAGTGTTGGATGCTAATTATAACGTATTTACTCACGCCGTTTATAAAGCCTCTGTAACTGAAAACCCACCACAATAGCAAGACCGACCAATTTCAAGCTTAAAGACAAAATGACTTAAATGATAATTAGAAGACACAACTCAGTGAAACTGACCCTTTTGATCAAATTGTTTGTTAAAACTGTCTAGTGGTACAATACTGTTTTGTAGTTTTAATGCAATGTATTATTTTTATTAGATTTTTTTTCATTAATACTTAATATAACATTTATTATTTGCAAATCATCTCAATGATGACTGTGGGCTTACTGTCCACAGTTGTCAGTGTCCACAATGGACAGCCCTCCCTCTCTGCTACCTTTGCCTTTTGTGTATTTTTGTCTGACAGCTGGGCTGAGTAACAAAATTGAAAGACATTTCTTATGATGAGAAGAACTCCAATCTGACCTCCTATCTGATCATCGTGGTAGTTTCTGTGTGCACCTTCTTGCTGATCTTAATCATCATCATCATCATCATCATCATCATCATCATCATCATCATCATCATAATCATCATCATCATGATCATCCTTGATGTAAAATGTTGTTGCAGGAGAAAGCCCAGACTGTTGTTTAGTGTAGCTGTCGCTATCCCTGGAGGTTATCTCCTTCCTACGCAGATGTTGATGGTACAGGAACATTCAGCAGAAATTACCCTCATAATGCTTGCCTGAACTTAGGCCCCTAACTTCCAGTTTTTGTCATCTCACAATGATATAATACTTCCTGCTGAACAGACTCTCAAGAGAAGTCCAACAAAGTTTTTTGATGCCTTTAAATAATCGGACACAACAGGTGTTGGAATCTTAAGTCTATTTTGAATTTGTTTTGCAGTTTTTTTATATCAGTCACCAATTTCTGCTTATACCCTCAGTTTTTTGTTTAAATCGGTGGATGTTTAAGTTGAGTCTTTGCAGACGGTTTTGTGATTGCTTTTCAAGTTGCTAATATTGACTAATTTAGATATTTGTTTAACACAGTTTTAAAATAAAGTAAAAAGCTGATATAACATTTTATGTGAAGACATTCTTAGCTAAATTTCAAAAAGCCAGTGTACTCATATTTTAAAGTATTATCTTCGACAGAGTTTTTACTTTAGGATCCCTAGTGCTGATGCAATATTTCCTAAATTTCTTAAGTATCGACTTTTCTAAAATTATCTGCTGAAACATTGCTTTAAAGTTTAATTCTAACAGCTATAATCATACTTTTGGAATTGGTTTGATAAAATATATAATAAAGATTGTTAATTGAATTATGGTGTGTTTCTTTATAGGTTTCTCGAAAAATATAACTGATAATAAATGAAACAAAATTAAACAAATTGTAGGAAGTGCTGCTTGTGTTAAATGTTTGCCGTTTATGCCTTTTAATTAAGTGAAAACGGTGAC
>JAVLVB010000935.1:1998691-2009883 GCA_032876305.1 Orestias chungarensis
ATATTTCTTATGATGAGAAAAACTCAAAGCTCACCACTTATCTAATCATTGCACTTGTTGCAGTGTCCACCTTTTTTCTGACATTCATCATCATCATTCTGGGAGTGAGATTTTGTCACAGGAGAAAGCCCAGACTTTTGTTTGATGGAGCAGTTGCCATACCTAGCGCATATCTTCCTCCAAATTACGCAGATGTTGACGGAACGGGAACTTTACGCAGCACCTACAATTACGACACTTACATGACAACAGGATCTAGAACCAGTGACTTTAAATTTGTTTCATCCTACAACGACAACAGTTTGCCTGCTGACCAGACTCTGAAAAAAAGTCCAACCGAGTTTTTTGATCCATTTGAAGGATTGGAGACACAGCAAGAGGTAGGAAGGTACTTTGTACATTTAATTAGTTTCGCCGCTGTTTTTATCAGACACATTATGTTTTTATGATAAAATTCCAACGAAATAATTGCTATTTAACTAACTGTCTTGCAAACGTTTTTGACCGTTAGTTGTTAGTAATTGAGCAACAGTAGATTGAAAATTTAATTCAATCAGGCGATTCAGTCATATTTTTTTAATGTTATGAACATTGGTGCCAAATTAATATTTGTTACATTCCTTCAGTGTTGTCTTTTCTGTAAGCACCTGTCCTTGGTCCTGAAATGGTATTCAGAAGTTTCCTCTCTGCATCTTCTACCGTAACTTTTTCTTGCTTTCAATATTTTTGATATTTGATATTATTGCTTATATGGTTTCTTTTAAATCCTGATTTAAAAAAAATATTTTTCATGATACAATAAAAACTGCTTTCAATATACTTAAACGGTGGGTATTAATGTAAAAATATTTGATATCAAAAAAGTATTTTGAAAAAAATGGCGACTGGTGCTAAACAATTGAAGGGGTGCAAACAAACAGACATAAAAACGAATGTTAAAGGATGACTGTATTTAAACATAAATTTCCCCTCCTTTCCTTCTGTTTCGCAAATACTCGATTTTTTGTTGAAGTCATGTTGTCTCTGTTTCCTATTTTCTCCATAAAACACGGCAAATTCCTTCAGCCTGTCTTAGTTCATACAGTTTCCGATAAAGTTCTTAACACGTTTGAGGGTTAAGAGCTACTTTTCAGGTTGTTCTTTGGTAATGGTTGTGGTGATGAGGCGCTCTGGGGAAAGCTCTTCCTCGATCACTTGCCTGAAATTGTAAATTCGGACGAACTGGTCCAAGCTTCTTTATCCTTTTTTTGGTGGGATAGCGTTTATTTTTTTTTTTTTTTGATTTTGTACTGACAAAACTGAATTTTCTCTTATGCCATATTAGACTATTCTAGTCTATAACAGTTCAACTTGAAAAGAGTTAACGAGCAGCAGCTGAGTTAATAATTCAATTTGGCCATTGTCCAATTACACGATGTACAAAAAATAAGTAAATAAATAAATAAAAAAAAGCATTCATGACAAAACCACGGGTAAGTGTGGGCGTGTTCACATCGCAGAGAGCAACTAGGTTTGATCTGTGTTCAATCTTAAACAACCAATCAAACAGCAGCTTCAAGTCACCTGGTTGCTGAAGTGTTTACGCCTACAAACACTGTTATTAGACTGCCGCCTTGCACACAGAAAGCGTTCACAATGTAATCAATTAAAATAGCATGTATTTATTCTTGTTAAATATCTAATATGGCTATTATACACAGTATGAGTAAATAATTTCTAAATAAATAATAATTTCTAATAAATAATAACGGTTTTGCCGTTTAATTTTATTATGTGAACAATATTAAGGAGGTGCCCCTTATTTGGCAGTCGGTATCGGTTAAAAATACTTTATTATTATAACTTTTGATTCATATTAAGTCAAAGAATTGTTTTTCTTTTCTGCAAGTTCATTTCCCTTCTTCGTGTATTTAACGTTCGTTAATATTCAAATTTTGTAACGATTTCTGGTCAGAATTTATTAAAACGATACATAAGTGTACTACCAATACCTCAATAGTATATTTTCTCAAAAAAGACAACCTAAAATTAAAAGAACCAAAACTCGAAAATGACTCACGGTGTCGCTGCTGGCTTATCCAAAACATATAATCGTTACCACTCCACCCTTAAATGCATGAAAGGCAGATATACGCCGTTGCAGTATAGTAGTAAGTTCAACACATGAACATTTAAGATATCATTACTTTTCACTCTATCTCAACATCCTTTTGTAGTTGTTTCTATCTTTATCTGAAGACCATTGCGTGGAGAATGGGATACAATAGATTTTCCTCGCGTTTTCCGATCATCTGCTTTGTTTTCATCATCGTGTTTCTTCCTCTCGTTCAAGGAGATCTAAGCTATTCTTTTCCAGAAGAAATGAAACGAGGATCTGTTCTCGGAAATGTTGCCAAGGATCTTGGTCTTAATCTCGGGACATTTTCTTCTCGAAAGGGCCACGTGGATAATGAAGGGGAACGTAAGCATTTATGCGACATCAATATGAACACGGGGGATTTGATAACATCGGACAGAATTGACAGAGAAAGCCTTTGTGGTAAGAAACCCTCGTGTGTTGTGAAGATCGACCTGGTGTTAGAACATCCTCTGGAGCTTCATCGTATCAATCTTCATGTACAAGATGTGAATGATAACTCGCCCAAATTTAGACAAAATAAAATTGAAATGGAAATTCAGGAGTCCGCTGAGAAGGGTAGCCGCTTTTCAGTGGGAGTCGCTCACGACGCAGATATAGGCCAAAACGATGTTCAAAGATACATTCTTCAAACAAACGAAAAATTTACTCTTGCTGTTGAGAACAACAAGGTGGAATTTGTACTCGAGAATAGGCTTGATCGGGAGAAACAAAAAGAAATGAATTTGCTTCTCACTGCTTTAGATGGCGGATCTCCCCAGAAATCAGGAACTGTACTCATCCATATTACAGTGCTGGATGCTAACGATAATGCCCCCGAATTTACCCAGCCTATTTATAAAACAAGTGTGATAGAAAACTCTCCCCTAGAAACTCTAGTGATTGTTGTTAGCGCTACTGATCCAGATGAAGGACTAAATGGAGAGGTAACATATCAGTTTGGACATGTATCTGAGGATGATATCAGTTCATTTTCAATTGATCCACAAACAGGACAAATTAAAGTAACTGGTGTGATTGACTATGAAGTAATAAATTCTTTTGAAATGAGTGTTGAAGCAAAAGATGGATTAGGACTAACCTCAAATGCTAAAGTGGTGATAAATGTTATTGATGTTAATGATAATACACCTGCTATTCATCTAAAATCACTTTCTCACAAAACACCTGAGAATATGCCACCTGGTACAGAGGTGGGAATCATTAGCGTGCAAGATAGAGACTCTGAAATAAACAGAGAGGTCAACTGTTCCATTCAGCAAAACGTCCCTTTTAAATTGGTTCCTTCTATTAAAAACTATTATTCTCTGGTGACCACTGGACCGTTGGACCGTGAACTAGAGTCTGAGTACAACATTACAATCATTGCCACAGACAAAGGATCTCCACCTCTTTCCTCCTCTAAAACAGTTCAGTTATCTGTAGCTGATATTAATGACAATCCACCTGTATTTGAGGAACAGTCCTATAGTGCCTATGTGAGTGAAAATAACAAACCTGGATCAACTTTATGTACTGTATTTGCTCTAGATCCCGACTGGAGACAAAATGGTACGGTGATTTATTCTCTGTTACCTGGTGAGGTCAATGGTGCCTCAGTATCCTCTTATCTTTCCATTAATGGAGACACAGGAGTTATCCATGCTGTCAGATCATTTGACTATGAACAGTTCAGAAGTTTTAAAGTTCATGTAATGGCCAGAGACAATGGTTCTCCTCCCCTAAGCAGCAACGTGACTGTCAGTGTGTTCATAAAAGATGTGAATGACAACTCTCCCCAGATACTGTATCCTAACTCAGAGGGAAGCTCCTTCATGACAGAGTTGGTCCCCAAAGCTGCACATGGAGGGTCTCTGGTGTCTAAAGTGATAGCAGTGGATGCCGACTCTGGACAGAATGCCTGGCTTTCCTATCATATAATTAAAGCAACAGATCTCGGCCTTTTTAATATTGATCCCTACAGTGGAGAGATCAGGACACAGCGGGACATTTCTGAATCTGACAGCATCAAGCAGAATCTCGTAGTTGCTGTAAGAGACAACGGAGAGCCCCCTCTGTCTGCCACCTGTACCATGCACTTACGTATTTCTGATAACTTTGCTGAGTTGCCAGAAATTAAGGAAGCTTCTTATGATGAGAAGAACTCCAAGCTGACCACCTATCTAATCATTGCACTGGTTTCTGTGTCCACTTTCTTTCTGACATTCATCATCATCATTCTTGGGGTGAGATTTTGTCACAGGAGAAAGCCCAGACTTTTGTTTGATGGAGCAGTTGCCATACCCAGCGCTTATCTTCCTCCAAATTACGCAGATGTTGACGGGACAGGAACTTTACGCAGCTCCTACAACTACGACACCTATCTGACAACTGGATCTAGAACCAGTGACTTTAAATTTGTTTCACACTACAATGACAACACATTGCCTGCGGACCAGACTCTGAAGAAAAGTCCAACTGAGTTTTTGGATCCCTTTGATGGGTTGGAGATACAGCAAGAGGTAGGAAATTATTGTGTATTTATGATTTGTGTTGCCACTTTTTATATCGGGCACAGTATATTTTTTGTTTTCAATTTTTAACTAAATCATTGCTGAATAACTTACTATTCATATATTTTTTTTAAAGTTAGTTATATTTTTTTTAGCCCAGAGTGGGGTGAAATCTGAATTCAATCAGGTGATTTAGTCATGTATTGAGATATAGTCTTCAGTATCTATATTTTTGTCTTAAGTAAAGAACCTTAATGTCATCTCAATAATTGCTACATTTACCTAGTGTTGTCTTTTCTCAAAGTACCTGTCCCTGGTCCTGAAATAGTCTTCAGGAGTTTCCTCTCTGAAACTTTGGCCACAACTTTTTGTAGTATTAGATTTTTTTTTCATAAACATTATTGGTGATAGTATGGTTTATTTTTTTTAAATTGGTAATCCTGCGCTGTGTAATATTTTTTTCATGATTTAACAAAACAGCCTGCTTTCCATGAAACACACGTTTCATTATAGTTATAAATGTGTATATAGTGGTCAATCCTTTCAGCATGTGTTGGTTCATACAGTTTCTGAGAAAGTTCTTAACTTGTTTCATGGTTGAAAATCACTTTTCCGCTTCTGCCGTGGTCATGTTTGTGGTGATGAGGTTTTTCAATAGCTCTGCTGTAAGCTCGTCCTTGATCACTTGCCTGCTGCTCAAATTGTAAATTATGACGACCTGGTCCAAGCTTCTTTATCATTTCTTCTGCAATGAAGCTCTGTGAGAAAGCATTTATTTTTTGGTATTTTTTTTATTTTGTAAAGACAAAACTTAATTTTCGCTTACGTTTTAATAAACACTACTCTAGTCTGTAACAGTTTAACGTGGACCAAGTTAACAAGCTGACTTTGAATTAATAAGTCAACTCGGGGATTGTCCAATCAAACGATGTTTAAAGAAAACAGCCATTAATGACAAACTACCGATATGTGTGGGTGTGTCCTCAAAGCAGAGAGCTACGCCCCTTTAAATTGTGAACAACCAATAAAACAGTTGCCTCAAATCATCTACTTATTAAACGCATTTGCACCTAGAAACACTGTCAATAGACCGATGCATTGCACACAGGGAACATTCAGAATGTAATCAATTAAATCACAGGGATTTATATATATTTTTTAAATAATCCAACATGGCTATCAGATATATAGTATGAAAAAGAGCATCTCCTTTCTAAACTCTTACCCATACCCCAATCCCCTTCTACTAATCTCCCTGTATTCCCTCTATATCTCCATGGTCAACACCGACTCTGACTTGGGAATTTTCTCTAAATAGCACATGGTCGAATTGATAATAAGTGTAATATTGTGTCTAGCTACTTTGTAATTCGGATAAACGTGTCTACTAAATGCATTATCAGAAACAGAAATATAAAAATTATTTCCTAACTATTTTCCTGTTTAAAATCCGCTATTTTGATATGTTAACAATAGTATGGGGGCTTCACCTAAGCGCTCTCTATTAGCCAGTCCCTCCTGGTCAGAAATAGTTTATGAATATATAAACATTTTCGATCATTTCTGCCAGTTCATTTCTTTCGTCTTGTTATCTTTAACGTCTATTTAAATTGAAATGTTGCACCTTTTCCCGTTTGAAATGTACTGAAAAGTTTCTAATGTGTACTAAGAATACTACATTAGTATATTTTTTTCTGAGAAGAATAACGTAAAATGAAAACTACCAACATTCAGAAAATAACTCACGATGTCGCTGTTGGTTCATCCAACAAATATAATCATTGCCACTACACCCATTCTTGAAGGAAAGGGCTGCTAGGCGCCGTTGTAGTAGGCGGTAGTAAGTTGAACACTTTAACAAATAAGATATTATTAGTTTATAAGTTTATCATAAAATCTTTTTTGCACAGGGCGATTGTTTATATCTTTATTTGAAGAGCATATTCGTGGAGAATGGGAGACAAAAGAATTTCATCGCTTTTTCAGATCATCTGCTTTGTTGCAATCATAGTGACATTTCCTCCTGTTCAAGGAGACCTAAGCTATTCTTTTCTAGAAGAAATGAAGTGAGGATCTGTTATTGGAAATGTTGCAAAGGATCTCGGTCTTAATCTGGGGACATTTTCCTCTCGTAAAGCCCGTATAGATAATGAAAGGAAACGTACAAATTTAAGCAACATCAATATGAACACGGGGGATTTGATAACCTCGGACAGAATTGACAGAGAAAGCCTTTGTTGTAAGAAACCCTCCTGTGTTGTCAAAGTTGATCTGGTGTTAGAAAATCCTTTGGAGCTCCATCATATCAATCTTCATGTACAAGATATGAATGATAACTCCCCCAAATTTTTAGAAAATGTAATTGAATTGGAAATTTGGGAGTCCGCTGAGAAGGGTAGCCACTTTTCTATTGGAATCGCCCACGACGCAGATATATGCCAAACGATGTTCAAAGATACATACTTCAAGCCAACAAAAAATTTACTCTTGCTGTTGAGAACAACAAGGTTGAATTTGTACTCGAGAATAGGCTTGATCGGGAGAAACAAAAAGAAATGAATTTGCTTCTCACAGCTTTAGATGGCGGATCTCCCCAGAAATCAGGCACTGTACTCATCCATATTACAGTGCTGGATGCTAACGATAATGCCCCCACATTTACCCAGGCTATTTATAAAACAAGTGTGATAGAGAACTCTCCCCTAGAAACTCTAGTGATTGCTGTTAGTGCTACTGATGCAGATGAAGGAATAAATGGAGAGGTAACATATCAGTTTGGACATGTATCTGAGGATGATGTAAGTTTATTTTCAATTGATCCACTAACAGGGCAAATTAAAGTAACTGGGGCGATTGACTATGAAGACATCAACTTGTGTGAAATGAGCATTAAAGCAAAAGATGGATTAGGACTAAGCTCATATGCTAAAGTAGTAATTGATGTTATTGATGTAAATGATAATGCACCAGATATTTATCTAAAATCACTTTTCGAAAACACACCTGAGAACATTTTCAAGGATTCAAGGATTCAAGGCTTCAAGGATTCTTTATTGTCATTCAACATACATGATGGTACATGAAGTGGAACGAAATTATGTACTCACGGTACTATTCCACCCAAGAGCTAATATTAAAATAGATAAAATATTCATTTATTTGACCTGGTTCAGAGGTGGGAATAATTAATGTACAAGATAGAGACTCTGAAAAAAACAGAGAGGTCATCTGTTCCATTCAGCAAAACGTCCCTTTTAAATAGGTTCCTTCTATTAAAAACTATTATTCTCTGGTGACCACTGGACAGCTGGATCGTGAACTAGAGTCTGATTACAATCTTACAATCATTGCCACTGACAAGGGGTCCCCACCTCTGTCCTCCTCTAAAACAGTTCAGTTATCCGTAGCTGATATCAATGACAATCCACCTGCGTTTGAGGAACAGTCCTACATTGCATATGTGAGTGAAAATAACAAACCTGGATCCACTTTATGTACTGTATCTGCACTAGACCCAGACATGAGACAAAATGGTACATTTATTTATTCACTGTTACCTGGTGAGGTAAATGGTGCCTCAGTATCCTCTTATATATCTGTTAATTGAGACACAGGCGTGATCCATGCGGTGAGATCGTTTGATTATGAACAGTTCAGAAGTTTTAAAGTCCAACTGATGGCCAGAGACAATAGTTCTCCTCCTCTAAGCAGAAACGTGACTGTCAGTGTGTTCATAAAAGATGTGAATGACAACTCTCCCCAGATACTGTATCCCACTTCAGAAGGAAGCTCCTTAATGACAGAGTTGGTCCCCAAAACTGCACATGGAGGGTCTCTGGTGTCTAAAGTGATAGCAGTGGACGCAGACTCTGGACAGAATGCCTGGTTATCCTATCATATAGTTAAAGCAACTCATCCGGGACTTTTCAGTATTGGTCTACACAGTGGAGAGATCCGCACAGAGCAGGACATTTCAGTGTCTGATAGCATGAAACAAAATCTCGTAGTTGCTGTAAAAGATAATGGACAGCCCCCTCTCTCTGTCACCTGTACAATTTATTTATTCATTTTTGATAACTTGGCTGAGTTGCCAGAACTGAAAGATGTTTCTTATGATGAAAATAACTCCAAACTTACCTTTTATTTGATCATCGCACTGGTTTCTGTGTCCACACTCTTTCTCACCTTCATCATCATCATCCTCGGTGTGAGATTTTGTCACAGGAGAAAGCCCAGACTGTTGTTTGATGGAGCAGTTGCCATCCCCGGAGCTTATATACCACCCAATTACTCAGATGTTGACGGAACAGGAACTTTATGCAGCACTTATAATTATGACACCTACCTGACAACGGGATCTAGAACCAGTGACTTTAAGTTTATAACATCCTACAATGACAACACTTTACCTGCTGACCAGACTCTGAAGAAAAGTCCAACAGAGCTTATGGATCCCTTTGAAGGACTGGAGACTCCCGTAGAGGTAAGCTGTACAGAACATGATTTATTTTATTTATTTATTTATTTTAATTATTAACAACATTGTGTGTATAGTGATTTTTCTTCTGGTTTTTCTGTAGTTACGCTTGTGAATATATTTATCATTACACTTTACATTATACTTTAGAGGTTCTGCATATCATTCTCATTGTAAATATAAAGCTAAATTTCATGTATAGTTATTCTAAAAAAAAACAACAAGAAAATGTAATACACTCTACAATTATTTAAATACTACAACTACAGCTGCATGTTGCCCACAAAAGCTGTTTCATTTTTCTAACCTCTGAGATCGTTTTCAAGACGAAGGTTTGTTGATGTTTATTTGTGGTTAAATCAAGTTTCGTACTCCACTTGAAACCTGATTCATTCGAATCATTTCCCTTTAGGATTGGGAGACAAAGGATACTTAGCTGTTTTATCAATCCTCTTTTTTGTTTTCATCATCATGAAAATGTCTATCCTTTAAGGAGATATGAGCTATTCTTTTCCAGAGGAAATGATGCAAAAATGTGTAATCAGTACTCAGGGAAAAAAGTTGACAGAGAGAAACAAAAGGAAATTAATTTGCTTCTCACAGCTATAGATGGTGGTTCTCCCCAGATATCAGGTACTGTAATCATACACGTTACAGTGTTGGATGCTAAGGATAACGTGTTTACTCACGCCGTTTATAAAGCCTCTGTAACTGAAAACCCACTACAATAGCAAGACCAACCAATTTCAAGCTTAAAGACAAAATGACTTAAATGATAATTAGAAGACACAACTCAGTGAAACTGACCCTTTTGATCAAATTGCTTGTTAAAATTTTCTAGTGGTACAATACTGTTTTGTAGTTTTAATGCAATGTTTTAATTTTATTAGATTTTTTTTCATTAATACTTAATATAACATTTATCATTTGCTAATCATCTCAATGACCCTCTCTGCTACCTTTGCATTTTGTGTATTTTTGTCTGACAGCTGGGCTGAGTAACAAAATTGAAAGACATTTCTTATGATGAGAAGAACTCCAATCTGACCCCCTATCTGATCATCGTGGTAGTTTCTGTGTGCACCTTCTTGCTGACCTTAATCGTCATCATCATCATCATCATCATCATCATCATCATCATCATCATCATCATCATCATCATCATCATCATCATCATCATCATCTTCATCATCATCCTTGGTGTAAAATGTTGTTGCAGGAGAATGCCCAGACTGTTGTTTAATGTAGCTGTCGCTATTCCTGGAGGTTATCTCCTTCCTACGCATATGTTGATGGTACAGGAACATTCAGCAGAAATTACCCTCATAATGCTTGCCGGAATTTAGGCCCCTAACTTCCAGTTTTTGTCATCTCACAATGATATAATGCTTCCTGCTGAACAGACTCTCAAGAGAAGTCCGACAAAGTTTTTTTATGCCTTTAAATAATCGGAAACGACAGGTGTAGGAATCTTAAGTCTATTTTGAATTTGTTTTGCAGTATTTTTATATCAGTCACCAATTTCTGCTTATACCCTCAGTTTTTTGTTTAAATCGGTGGATATTAAAGTTGAGTCTTTGCAGACGGTTTTGTGATTGCTTTTCCAGTTGCAAGTTTGAAACATGTTTTCAGTGTTTCCCGAAAAGTTACATTCTTTTCTCTTTTTGCATATCATTGCAATTCTCTGTTGTACAGAGTATTTCTTCTATTATCAGCCTAGAGTGGTAGCTAAATTTCAAAAAGCCAGTGTACTCATATTTTAAAGTATTATCTTCGACAGAGTTTTTCCTTTAGGATCCCTAGCACTGATGCAATATTTCCTAAATTTCTTAAGTATTGTCTTTTCTAAAATTATCTGCTGAAACATTGCTTTAAAGTTTAATCCTCACAGCTATAATCATACTTTTGGAATTGGTTTGATAAAATATATAATAAAGATTGTTAATTGAATTATGGTGTGTTTCTTTATAGGTTTCTCGAAAAATATAACTGATAATAAATGAAACAAAATTAAACAAATTGTAGGAAGTGCTGCTTGTGTTAAATGTTTGCCGTTTATGCCTTTTAATTAAGTGAAAACGGTGAC
>JAVLVB010000935.1:2012637-2064284 GCA_032876305.1 Orestias chungarensis
ATATTTCTTATGATGAGAAAAACTCAAAGCTCACCACTTATCTAATCATTGCACTTGTTGCAGTGTCCACCTTTTTTCTGACATTCATCATCATCATTCTGGGAGTGAGATTTTGTCACAGGAGAAAGCCCAGACTTTTGTTTGATGGAGCAGTTGCCATACCTAGCGCATATCTTCCTCCAAATTACGCAGATGTTGAGGGAACGGGAACTTTACGCAGCACCTACAATTACGACACTTACATGACAACAGGATCTAGAACCAGTGACTTTAAATTTGTTTCATCCTACAACGACAACAGTTTGCCTGCTGACCAGACTCTGAAGAAAAGTTCAACTGAGTTTTTTGATCCATTTGAAGGATTGGAGACACAGCAAGAGGTAGGAAAGTACTGCGTACATTTAATTAGTTTCGCCGCTGTTTTTATCGGACATATTATGTTTTTATGATAAAATTCCAACGAAATAATTGCTATTTAACTAACTGTCTTGCAAAAGTTTTTGACTGTTAGTTGTTTGTAAGTGAGCAACAGTAGATTGAAAATTTAATTCAATCAGGCGATTCAGTCATATTTTTTTTAATGTTATGAACCTTGGTATGGTATTCAGAAGTTTCCTCTCTGCATCTTCTACCGTAACTTTTTCTTGCTTTCAATATTTTTGTCATAGACATTATTGCTTATATGGTTTCTTTCAAACGTATGTAAATCTTGATTTAAAAAAAAATATTTTTCATGATACAATAAAAACTGCTTTCAATATAATTAAACGGTGGGTATTAATGTTAAAATATTTGATATCAAAAAAGTATTTTGAAAAAAATGGCAACTGGTGCTAAACAATTGAAGGGGTGCAAACAAACAGATATAAAAACGAATGTTAAAGGATGACTGTATTTAAACATAAATTTCCCCTCCTTTCCTTCTGTTTCGCAAATACTCGATTTATTGTTGAAGTCATGTGGTCTCTGTTTCCTATTTTCTCCATAAAACACGGCAAATTCCTTCAGCCTGTCTTAGTTCATACAGTTTCCGATAAAGTTCTTAACACGTTTGAGGGTTAAGAGCTACTTTTCAGGTGGTTCTTTGGTAATGGTTGTGGTGATGAGGCGCTCTGGGGAAAGCTCTTCCTCGATCACTTGCCTGAAATTGTAAATTCGGACGAACTGGTCCAAGCTTCTTTATCCTTTTTTCGGTGGGATAGCGTTTATTTTTATTTTTGTTTTTATTTTGTACTGACAAAAGTGAATTTTCTCGTATGCTATATTAGACTATTCTAGTCTGTAACAGTTCAACTTGAAAAGAGTTAACGAGCTGCAGCTGAGTTAATAATTCAATTTGGCCATTGTCCCATTACACGATGTACAAAAAATAAGTAAATAAATAAATAAATAAAAGCATTCATGACAAAACCACGGATAAGTGTGGCCGTGTTCACAACGCAGAGAGCAACTACGTTTAATCTGTGTTCAATCTTAAACAACCAATCAAACAGCAGCCTCAAGTCACCTGGTTGCTGAAGTGTTTACACCTACAAACACTGTTATTAGACTGCCTCCTTGCACACATGAAGCGTTCACAATGTAATCTATTAAAATAGCATGTATTTATTCTTGTTAAATATCTAATATGGCTATTATACACAGTATGAATAAATAATTTCTAAATAAATAATAATTTCTAATAAATAATAACGGTTTTGCCGTTTAATTTTATTATGTGAACAATATTAAGGAGGTGCCCCTTAATTGGCAGTCAATATCGGTTAAAAATACTTTATTATTATAACTTTTGATTCATTTTAAGTCAAAGAATTGTTTTTCTTTTCTGCAAGTTCATTTCCCTTCTTCGTGTATTTAACGTTCGTTAATATTCAAATTTTGTAACGATTTCTGGTCAAAATTTATTAAAATGTTACATAAGTGTACTACCAATACCACAATAGTATATTTTCTCAAAAAAGACAACCTAAAATTAAAAGAACCAAAACTCGAAAATGACTCACGGTGTCGCTGCTGGCTTATCCAAAACATATAATCGTTACCACTCCACCCTTAAATGCATGAAAGGCAGATAGACGCCGTTGCAGTATAGTAGTAAGTTCAACACATGAACACTTAAGATATTATTCCTTTTTAGTCTATCTCAACATCCTTTTGTCATTGTTTCTATCTTTATCTGAAGACCATTGCGTGGAGAATGGGATACAATAGATTTTCCTCGCGTTTTCCGATCATCTGCTTTGTTTTCATCATCGTGTCACTTCCTCTCGTTCAAGGAGATCTAAGCTATTCTTTTACAGAAGAAATGAAACGAGGATCTGTTCTCGGAAATGTTGCCAAGGATCTTGGTCTTAATCTGGGGACATTTTCTTCTCGAAAGGCCCACGTGGATAATGAAGGGGAACGTAGGCATTTATGCGACATCAATATGAACACGGGGGATTTGATAACATCGGACAGAATTGACAGAGAAAGCCTTTGTGGTAAGAAACCCTTGTGTGTTGTGAAGATCGACCTGGTGTTAGAACATCCTCTGGAGCTTCATCGTATCAATCTTCATGTACAAGATGTGAATGATAACTCGCCCAAATTTAGACAAAATAAAATGGAAATGGAAATTCGGGAGTCCGCTGAGAAGGGTAGCCGCTTTTCAGTGGGAGTCGCTCACGACGCAGATATAGGCCAAAACGATGTTCAAAGATACATTCTTCAAACAAACGAAAAATTTACACTTGCTCTTGAGAACAACAAGGTTGAATTTGCACTCGAGAATAGGCTTGATCGGGAGAAACAAAAAGAAATGAATTTGCTTCTCACTGCTTTAGATGGCGGATCTCCCCAGAAATCAGGCACTGTAGTAATACATGTTACAGTGCTGGATGCTAACGATAATGCCCCCATATTTACCCAGCCTATTTATAAAACAAGTTTGATAGAAAACTCTCCCCTAGAAACTCTAGTGATTGTTGTTAGTGCTACTGATGCAGATGAAGGAATAAATGGAGAGGTAACATATCAGTTTGGACATGTATCTGAGGATGATATCCGTTCATTTTCAATTGATCCACAAACAGGGCAAATTAAAGTAACTGGTGTGATTGACTATGAAATAATAAATTCTTTTGAAATGAGTGTTGAAGCAAAAGATGGATTAGGACTAACCTCAAATGCTAAAGTGGTGATAAATGTTATTGATGTTAATGATAATACACCTGCTATTCATCTAAAATCACTTTCTCACAAAACACCTGAGAATATGCCACCTGGTACAGAGGTGGGAATTATTAATGTACAAGATAGAGACTCTGAGATAAACAGAGAGGTCATCTGTTCCATTCAGCAAAACGTCCCTTTTAAATTGGTTCCTTCTATTAAAAACTATTATTCTCTGGTGACCACTGAACCGTTGGACCGTGAATTACAGTCTGAGTACAACATTACAATCATTGCCACAGACAAAGGATCTCCACCTCTTTCCTCCTCTAAAACAGTTCAGTTATCTGTAGCTGATATTAATGACAATCCACCTGCATTTGCAGAACAGTCCTATAGTGCCTATGTGAGTGAAAATAACAAACCTGGATCAACTTTATGTACTGTATCTGCTCTAGATCCCGACTGGAGACAAAATGGTACAGTGATTTATTCTCTGTTAACTGGTGAGGTCAATGGTGCCTCAGTATCCTCTTATCTTTCCATTAATGGAGACACAGGAGTTATCCATGCGGTCAGATCATTTGACTATGAAAAGTTCAGAAGTTTTAAAGTTCAAGTGATGGCCAGAGACAACGGCTCTCCTCCCCTAAGCAGCAACGTGACTGTCAGTGTGTTTGTAAAAGATGGGAATGACAACTCTCCCCAGATACTGTATCCTACCTCGGAGGGAAGCTCCTTCATGACAGAGTTGGTCCCCAAAGCTGCACATGGAGGGTATCTGGTGTCTAAAGTGATAGCAGTGGATGCCGACTCTGGACAGAACGCCTGGCTTTCCTATCATATAGTTAGAGCAACAGATCTCGGCCTATTTAATATTGATCTCTACAGTGGAGAGATCAGGACACAGCGGGAAATTTCTGATTCTGACAGCATCAAGCAGAATCTCGCAGTTGCTGTAAAAGACAACGGAGAGCCCCCTCTGTCTGCCACCTGTACCATGTACTTACTTATTTCTGATAACTTGGCTCAGTTGCCAGAAATTAAGGATGCTTCTTATGATGAGAACAACTCAAAGCTGACCACCTATCTAATCATTGCACTTGTTGCAGTGTCCACCTTTTTTCTGACATTCATCATCATCATTCTGGGTGTGAGATTTTGTCACAGGAGAAAGCCCAGACTTTTGTTTGATGGAGCAGTTGCCATTCCCAGCGCTTATCTTCCTCCAAATTACCCAGATGTTGATGGGACAGGAACTTTACGCAGCTCCTACAACTACGACACCTATCTGACAACAGGATCTAGAACCAGTGACTTTAAATTTGTTTCACACTACAATGACAACACATTGCCTGCCGACCAGACTCTGAAGAAAAGTCCAACTGAGTATTTTGATCCCTTTGATGGGTTGGAGATACAGCAAGAGGTAGGAAATTATCGTGTATTTATGATTTGTTTTGCCACTTTTTATATCAGTCACAGTATATTTTTTGTTTTCAATATTTTATTAAATCATTGCTGAATAACTTACTATTCATATATGTTTTTAATGTTAGCTATATTTTTTTTATCCCAGAGTGGGGTGAAATCTGAATTCAATCAGGTGATTTAGTCATATATTGAGATGTAGTTTTCAGTATCTATATTTTTGTCTTAAGTAAAGAACCTTAATGTCATCTCATTATTTGCTACATTTCCTCAGTGTTGTCTTTTCTCAAAGTACCTGTCCCTGGTTCTGAAATATTCTTCAGTAGTTTCCTCTCTGAAACTTTTGCCACAACTTTTTGTAGTATTAGATTTTTTTTTCATAAACATCATTGGTGATAGTATGGTTTATTTTTTTTAAATTGGTAATCCCGCGCTGTGTAATATTTTTTTCATGATTTAACAAAACAGCCTGCTTTCCATGAAACATAAGTTTCATTATAGTTATATATATATATATATATATATATATATATATATATATATATATATATATATATATATATATATATAGTGGTCAATCCTTTCAGCATGTGTTGGTTCATACAGTTTCTGAGAAAGTTCTTAACTTGTTTCGTGGTTGAAAATCACTTTTACGCTTCTGCCGTGGTCATGTTTGTGGTGATGAGGTTTTTCAATAGCTCTGCTGTAAGCTCGTCCTTGAGCACTTGCCTGCTGCTCAAATTGTAAACTATTAGGACCTGGTCCAAGGTTCTTTATCAGTTCTTCTGCAATGAAGCTCTGTGGGAAAGCGTTTATTTTTCGGTCTTGTTTTTATTTTGTAAAGACAAAACTTAATTTTCGCTTACGTTTTAATAAACGCTACTCTAGTCTATAACAGTTTAACGTGGACCAAGTTAACAAGCTGACTTTGAGTTAATAAGTCAACTCGGGGATTGTCCAATCAAACGTTGTTTAAAGAAAACAGCAGTTAATGACAAACTACCGATATGTGTGGGTGTGTCCTTAATGCAGAGAGCTACGCCCCTACAATTGTGAACAACCAATCAAACAGTTGCCTCAAATCACCTGCTTATTAAACGCATTTGCACCTAGAAACACTGTCAATAGACCGATGCATTGCACACAGGGAACATTCAGAATGTAACCAATTAAATCACAGGGATTTATATATATTTTTGAAATAATCCAACATGGCTATCAGATTCATAGTATGAAAAAGAACATCTCCTATCTAAACTCTTACCTTTACTCCAATTCCCCTTCTACTAATCTCTCTGTATTCCTTCTATATCTCCACGGTCAACACCGACTCTGATTTTGGATTTTTCTCTAAATAGCACATGTTCGAATTAATAATAAGTGCAATATTGTGTCTAGCTACTCTATAATTTGGATAAAGGTGTTTACTAAATGCATAAACAGAAATAAAAATGATTTCCTAACTATTTTCCTGTTTAAAATCCGCTATTTTGATATGTTAACAATAGTATGGGGGCTTCACCCAAGCGCTCTCTGTTAGCCATTCCCTCCTGGTCAAAAATAGTTTATGAATATATAAACATTGTCGATCATTTCTGCGAGTTCATTTCTTTCATCTTGTTATCTTTAACGTCTATTTAAATTGAAATGTTGCACCTTTTCCCGTTTGAAATGTACTAAAAAGTTTCTAATGTGTACTAAGAATACTACATTAGTATATTTTTTTCTGAGAAGAATAACGTAAAATAAAAACTACCAACATTCAAGAATAACTCACGATGTCGCTGTTGGTTCATCCAACAAATATAATCGTTGCCACTACACCCATTCATGAAGGAAAAGCTGCTAGACGCCGCTGCAGTAGGCGGTAGTAAATTGAACACTTTAACATATAAGATATTATTAGTTTTTTAGTTTATCATAAAATATTTTTGGCACAGGGCGATTGTTTATATCTTTATTTGAAGAGCATTTTCGTGGAGGATGGGAGACAAAAGAATTTCATCGCTTTTTCCGATCATCTGCTTTGTTGCAATCATTGTGACATTTCCTCTCGTTCAAGGAGACCTAAGCTATTCTTTTCTAGAAGAAATGAAGCGAGGATCTGTTATTGGAAATGTTGCCAAGGATCTCGGTCTTAATCTGGGGACATTTTCCTCTCGTAAAGCCCGTATAGATAAAGAAAGGAAACGTACGAATTTATGCGACATCAATATGAACACGGGGGATTTGATAACCTCGGACAGAATTGACAGAGAAAGCCTTTGTGGTAAGAAACCCTCCTGTGTTGTCAAAGTTGATCTGGTGTTAGAAAATCCTTTGGAGCTTCATCGTATCAATCTTCATGTACAAGATATAAATGATAACTCCCCCAAATTTTTAGAAAATTTAATTGAAATGGAAATTCGGGAGTCCGCTGAGAAGGGTAGCCGCTTTTCAGTGGGAGTCGCTCACGACGCAGATATAGGCCAAAACGATGTTCAAAGATACATACTTCAAGCCAACGAAAAATTTATTCTTGCTGTTGAGAGCAACAAGGTTGAATTTGTACTCGAGAATAGGCTTGATCGGGAGAAACAAAAAGAAATGAATTTGCTTCTCACAGGTTTAGATGGCGGAGCTCCCCAGAAATCAGGCACTGTACTCATCCATATTACAGTGCTGGATGCTAACGATAATGCCCCCATATTTACCCAGGCTATTTATAAAACAAGTGTGATAGAAAACTCTCCCCTAGAAACTCTAGTGATTGCTGTTAGCGCTACTGATGCAGATGAAGGACTAAATGGAGAGGTAACATATCAGTTTGGACATGTATCTGAGGATGATATCAGTTTATTTTCAATTGATACACAAACAGGGCAAATTAAAGTAACTGGGGCGATTGACTATGAAGACATCAACTTGTTTGAAATGAGCATTAAAGCAAAAGATGGATTAGGACTAAGCTCATATGCTAAAGTAGTAATTGATGTTATTGATCTAAATGATAATGCACCAGATATTTATCTAAAATCACTTTCCCAAAACACACTTGAGAATATTTCACCTGGTACAGAGGTGGGAATCATTAATGTACAAGATAGAGACTCTGAAAAAAACAGAGAGGTCATCTGTTCCATTCAGCAAAACGTCCCTTTTAAATTGGTTCCTTCTATTAAAAACTATTATTCTCTGGTGACCACTGGACAGTTGGATCGTGAATTAGAGTCTGAGTACAACATTACAATCATTGCCACAGACAAAGGATCTCCACCTCTTTCCTCCTCTAAAACAGTTCAGTTATCTGTAGCTGATATTAATGACAATCCACCTGCGTTTGAGGAACAGTCCTATAGTGCCTATGTGAGTGAAAATAACAAACCTGGATCAACTTTATGTACTGTATCTGCTGTAGATCCCGACTGGAGACAAAACGGTACAGTGATTTATTCTCTGTTACCTGGTGAGGTCAATGGTGCCTCAGTATCCTCTTATCTATCTGTTAATGGAGACACAGGAGTTATCCATGCTGTGAGATCATTTGACTATGAACAGTTCAGAAGTTTTAAAGTTCATGTGATGGCCAGAGACAATGGCTCTCCTCCCCTAAGCAGCAACGTGACTGTCAGTGTGTTCGTAAAAGATCTGAATGACAACTCTCCCCAGATACTGTATCCTACCTCAGAGGGAAGCTCCTTCATGACAGAGTTGGTCCCCAAAGCTGCACATGGAGGGTCTCTGGTGTCTAAAGTGATAGCAGTGGATGCAGACTCTGGACAGAACGCCTGGCTTTCCTATCATATATTTAAAGCAACAGATCTCAGCCTTTTTAATATTGATCTCTACAGTGGAGAGATCAGGACACAGCGGGACATTTCTGAATCTGACAGCATCAAGCAGAATCTCGTAGTTGCTGTAAAAGATAATGGACACCCCTCTCTCTCTGCCACCTGTGCCATGTATTTAATTATTTCTGATAACTTGGCTGATTTTCCAGAACTGAAGGATATTTCTTATGAACAGAAGAACTCAAAGCTGACCACCTATCTAATCATTGCACTTGTGTCAGTGTCCACCTTCTTTCTGACATTCATCATCATATTCCTAGGTGTGAGATTTTGTCACAGGAGAAAGCCCAGACTTTTGTTTGATGGAGCAGTTGCTATACCCAGCGCATATCTTCCTCCAAATTACACAGATGTTGACGGAACGGGGACTTTACGCAGCACTTACAATTATGATACCTACTTGACAACAGGATCTAGAACTAGTGACTTTAAATTTGTTTCACACTACAATGACAACACTTTACCTGCTGACCAGACTCTGAAGAAAACTCCAACCGAGTTTTTTGATCCCTTTGAAGGATTGGAGACACAGCAAGAGGTAGGAACGTATGGAGTATTTTGTTATTTGTTTTGCCACTTTTTATATCAAGCACAGAATGTTTTTATGATCAATTTCTAACAAAACTGTTGTTATATAACTTACTTGTTTGCCTTCTGTTTTATTTTAGCTGTTTGTTATCAGCCCACAGGGGAGTGAAATTTGAATTACCCCAGCTGATTTAATCATATATCCAGAGGGTTTCTTTATTATATTTTTATGTTATGAACTTTGGTGCCAACATAGTATTTGCTACATTCCCTCCGTGTTGCCTTTTCTTAAAGTACCTATCCTTGTTCCTGAAACAGTCTTCAGAAGTTTCTTCTCTGCAGCTTCGGCTGCAACATTGTGTTGCTTTCAATACATCTTTTTATAAACATTATTGTTTTTAGTATTGTATGTTTCCTTAAAACCCATGGTAATACTGCATAGTCTAACATTGTTTATGATACAACAAGCTAGTTGTTTTTCAATATATTGAAACAGAGGTTGTCAGTGTTTCAAAGTGCTTCTAACATTAAACATTTCATACAAAAAAAAGTATTTAAAAAAATGTGGCGAGTGTTGCTAAACAATTTTGGGGCGACAAGCAGACAAATAACATAAAATCTTAAAGAATAACAAAAACAAAACAAAAACAACGGCTGTTCACCATTGACAACATGGCCAATTTCTCTTTGCATGTGTTGGTTCATAGAGTTTCTGAGAAAGTTCTCAAGTTGTTTCCGGGTGGAGATCGCCCCCTTCAGCTTCTGTTGTGGTCATGGTTGTGGTCATGAGGATCTTTAGTAGCCCTGGTGAAAGCTTGTCCTCGGTAACTTGCCTGCAGCTGATATTGTAAAATAGGACGATCTGATTCAACCTCTTTTATCCTTTTTTCTGCAAGGGAAAACTGGGAGACAGCGCTTTTTGCTTATTCTTTTTTATTTGTTTGTTTTGTTTTTTGTAAACACAAAACGGAATTTGTGCTTATGTTATAATATACGATACTCTAGCCTGTAACAATTCAACATGGACCAGGTTAACGAGGTGCAGCTGAGTTATTGACTCGTTTAGGGGACTGTCCAATCACATGCCGTTTACAAAAAAAAACAGCCATTTATGACAAACCACCGACAAGTGTGAGTGTGAGCTGCTTCCTGCGTAAAATCTTAAATAACCAACAAAGCAGCAGTCCCAAAGCACCTGCTGGCTAAAAGTATTTGCACCTACAAACACTGCCATTAGACAGCCGCCTTGCACACAGTGAGGGTTCTCAACGTAAATCAATTAAAATACAACGTTTTAATTCATATTACAAATCTAACACGGGTTACAGACACACCGTATGAATAAATATTTACGTAATTATTTTTCCGTTTAACATTAAGTAATTTTATTATGTTAACGATATTAAGACGTGATTATTATACCTTTTGATTAAATATAGGAAAAACCACAGTTCTTGATTTCTGCAAGTTAATTTCCTTCGCCCTGTCATCATTTACGTTTAAGGTTCTAATGTTGTAACTTTTCCCCTTTGACAGCTCTTGAAATGTTACTAAAGTATACTAATAATTCTATTTTTCTAAAAAAAATGTAAATTAAAAAGAAAACTACCAAGATTCAAAATTAACTCACGGTGTCGCTGTTGGTTCATGCAAAAAATATAACCATTGCCCCTCCACCCATCCATGCATGAAAAATAGCTAGATGCCGTTGTAGACGGTGGTAGTTAGTGGAACACCTGAAAATTTAAGATACTAAGTCTATCTCAACATCTTTTAGTCAACATAGTTTTTTGCATAGTGTTATTGTTTCATCTTTGTGGAGAATGGGAGACAAAAGATTTTCGCCGTTTTTACCGATCATCTGCTTTGTTGCCATCACTGTGAAATTTCCTCTCGTTCAAGGAGACCTAAGCTATTCTTTACCAGAAGAAATTAATCGAGGATCTGTTATTGGAAATGTTGCAAAGGACCTCGGTCTTAATCTGGGGACATTTTCGTCTCGAAAGACCCGTATAGATAATCAAGGAAAACGTAAGCATTTCTGTGAAATCAGTATGGACACTGAGGATTTAATAACATCGGACAGAATTGATAGAGAAAGCCTTTGTGGTAAGAAACCCTCGTGTGTTTTGAAAGTCGACCTAGTGTTAGAAAATCCTCTGGAGCTTCATCGTATCAATCTTCAT
Organism: Orestias chungarensis; assembly: GCA_032876305.1. Classification (NCBI taxonomy): domain Eukaryota; kingdom Metazoa; phylum Chordata; class Actinopteri; order Cyprinodontiformes; family Cyprinodontidae; genus Orestias; species Orestias chungarensis. The sequence continues at coordinate 2,023,766 of JAVLVB010000935.1, forward strand.
GTACAAGATGTGAATGATAACTCGCCAAAATTTAGACAAAATAAAATTGAAATGGAAATTCGGGAGTCCGCTGAGAAGGGTAGCCGCTTCTCAGTGGGAGTCGCTCACGACGCAGATATAGGCCAAAACGATGTTCAAAGATATATTCTTCAAACAAATGAAAAATTTATTCTTGCTGTTGAGAACAACAAGGTTGAATTTGTACTCGAGAATAGGCTTGATCGTGAGAAACAAAAAGAAATTAATTTGCTTCTCACTGCTTTAGATGGCGGATCTCCCCAGAAATCAGGCACTGTACTCATTCATATTACAGTGCTGGATGCTAACGATAATGCCCCCGTATTTACCCAGGCTATTTATAAAACAAGTGTGATAGAAAACTCTCCCCTAGAAACTCTAGTGATTGTTGTTAGCGCTACTGATGCAGATGAAGGAATAAATGGAGAGGTAACATATCAGTTTGGACATGTATCTGAGGATGATATCAGTTCATTTTCAATTGATCCACAAACAGGGCAAATTAAAATAACTGGCGCGATTGACTATGAAGACATCAATTCTTTTGAAATAAATGTTGAAGCAAAAGATGGATTAGGACTAACCTCAAATGCTAAAGTAGTAATTGATGTTATTGATGTGAATGACAATGCACCAGATATTTATCTAAAATCAGTGTCCCACTACACACCTGAGAATGTGCCACCTGGTACAGAGGTGGGAATCATTAATGTGCAAGATAGAGACTCTGAGAATAATGGACAGGTGAGCTGTTCCATTCAGCAAAACGTTCCTTTTAAATTGGTTCCTTCTATTAAAAACTATTATTCTCTGGTGACCACTGGACAGTTGGATCGGGAATTAGAGTCTGAGTACAACATTACAATCACTGCCACAGACAAAGGATCTCCACCTCTTTCCTCCTCTAAAACAGTTCAGTTATCTGTAGCTGATATTAATGACAATCCACCTGGGTTTGAGGAACAGTCCTATAGTGCCTATGTGAGTGAAAATAACAAACCTGGATCAACTTTATGTACTGTATCTGCTCTAGATCCCGACTGGAGACAAAATGGTTCAGTGATTTATTCTCTGTTACCTGGTGAGGTCAATGGTGCCTCAGTATCCTCTTATCTATCTGTTAATGGAGACACAGGAGTTATCCATGCTGTGAGATCATTTGACTATGAACAGTTCAGAAGTTTTAAAGTTCATGTGATGGCCAGAGACAACGGCTCTCCTCCCCTAAGCAGCAACGTGACTGTCAGTATGTTAATAAAAGATCTGAATGACAACTCTCCCCAGATACTGTATCCTACCTCAGAGGGAAGCTCCTTCATGACAGAGTTGGTCCCCAAAACTGCACATGGAGGGTCTCTGGTATCCAAAGTGATAGCAGTGGACGCAGACTCTGGACAGAATGCCTGGCTATCCTATCATATAGTTAAAGCAACAGATCCTGGACTTTTTAGTATTGATCTATACAGTGGAGAGATAAGGACACAAAGAGACATTACACAATCGGACAGCATGAAACAGAACCTGATTGTTGCAGTGAAAGACAATGGACAACAATCTTTGTCTGCAACATGTACTGTGTATTTACTTATTTCTAATAACTTGGCTGAGCTACCAGAACTGAAAGACATTTATTATGATGAGAAGAACTCAAAGCTGACCTCGTATCTAATCATTTCATTGATTTCTGTGTCTACCTTCTTTCTGACCTTCATCATCATCATCTTGGGTGTGAGATTTTGTCACAGGAGAAAGCCCAGACTTTTGTTTGATGGAGCAGTTGCCATCCCAGGAGCATATCTTCCTCCAAATTACGCAGATGTAGACGGGACAGGAACTATACGCAGCACTTACAATTATGATACCTACTTGACAACGGGATCTAGAACCAGTGACTTTAAGTTTGTTTCATCCTATAACGACAACGCGTTGCCTGCTGACCAGACAATCAAGAAAAGTCCAACAGAGTTTGATGATATATTTGGAGATGTTGATGCTTTTCCAGAGGTAGGAAATGTTTAATCTTACCCTTTTTGATGCCTTGCAAAGTAATTCTTATTACTATTACTATCAAGTTTAACACCTGAATTGGTCCGTAAAATAAAAAAAGCTCCACAAGCTTTTTATTGAAGTATGTTGTTAATATTTCTTGTGCAATCCAATTAATTGACTACACTTGGTTCTATTGTATATAAATCTGATCATTTTGTCTAGCAAAGTGCCTTAATGTTGTGAATATACTTTCTGATAAAAGGAGTGATTTTAAAATAAGCCTCTGCTCTTTCTGCAGTACTGAAAGTTATGCCATCAAGTCTGACATGACATTACTGGGTGTTTTATTTTGGCCAAAATGTTGTTGTTGCTTATTATGCAAATATTTGACATACAAAATGTTAGCATTTTTAAAACATTTTTATTAAACAGAAAAAAAGTAAAATTTCCACAGTTACCGTTTTTTTGTGGTTTATATTAGACAGAACCAGATTAATAACATCTGAACTCTTACCTTAACATACCCTACAAAATATAAACCTGTGGTTCTGGTTTTAAACCCAGTTCTGCTGAAAACTATTTGCCCCCAATGTAAAAAAAAAAATACCCAAAAACAAACAAATTTTTTTTTATTTTTTAAATGGGTGGCCATCCAAGTGAAGACATATAATTAGATACAAATTGTTGCTGTTCATAAAAACCTCCACCCTACCATCTGCTTTATTCCAGACTAACTTGATCCCTTGTCGGAGCCAGTCATTTGCTGATTATTTATGTTAATCTTTTCTTGCACATATTATATGCACTATAGCTGTTTTTGGACAAGGTTTTTATCTCAAAGATTTAAGCCTTTTTTTCCCAAATAACTTCAGAAGAATAGACCATTGCATATTTGTTTCATTTTCACCCTTTTTGTTTAGGTTCTTTATGACAAAAATGGAGATGTGAAGTATTTCCTCAATGAGGAAATTAAAGGAAATGGTCTTTAAGTGGAAATACAGCCAAAGACCTCTGAATGATTATTGGTAAATTATCTGCTCAAAAATTCCGGATTCACAGGGAAAGGAACTGCAAACGGTAATGTGACATAGAGACTTAATTATCGTGGATATAATTGATAGGGAGTCTCTGTGCGCCAAAAAGGCATAATATTTCCACTTTTTAAAAGAGATGAAGTTAGAATAGAAACGAGCTGGCTGTAAAAGGATGTCGATTTTGTACTTTTGAGGCACATGACTGAACAAACTGCTGTGCAAACCTATGCATTCCAGACAGACATTTATTTAGAACTACAGACTCAATCAAAATAACATGGGGATAAATTAGCAGAGTCGGTGTTGGTAAGGGAATTAGACCATGAAGAACAGCAAGAGGCGAAATAACTGCTCACTGCATTAGATGCAGGCAGTCCAAAAAGAGCTGTAATTGTTGTAATTGCACTGTTTATGTGATCATCTTGGATGCAAATGATAACCCAGCTGTGCAAATTGTTCGAGATAGATAGATAGATAGATTTTATTTTTTAAATTTTGGTTTACATCAAAAGGATGTGTAAATTAAGGGACCAAAATGTTGCAAAGTTTCAAACTTTCCTAGTCCTGTTACTTCAATAAATTTGATGATCTTGTTTGACTCACATTATGTGTATCACAAAACAATCTAACAGTTTTTTCAGTACTGAGCCATGCATGCGAGAAGGAGGGGAAAAAAATCATCCTCACGTAAAATGTTGCTATGCAAGATAAAACCTGAAGCATCAAAAATAACCACAGCACCTGAGAGCAGTCATGGGGGGAGATTCAAATATTTTTTACAGCTTGCCCTGGGTGGAATATTTGACATGCATAGTGACAACCTGTGTGCGATTTTTAAAACACATTGCATTATCTCGCAAAACCTTTCCGGGATCCCACAAAACCATTGAGAGAATCTCGCAAAGGTGATTCGAGAGTAATTTAATATATTTTGGTTTTGTATGGTTCAGATATTTTCATTGCATCATCCAAAATAATTTTGGGCCTTTAACACCTTTTAAGAAGTATCGACTTTTTACTTAACACCCAGGATTAAAATAACCTTTTAACCAACAACGTGCTCTCTGTAAGAGATTGACTTTTAAACCTGTTATAAGCTTATGGCAAATTTGAAATGAAAAATAAATGCTTGTACTTTAAAGGGTTAAAAATCAGAACTTATTTTTTGTTTCCGGCATTCATTTTTTTCTCTTCCTAGTCCCAGCAACTGTCCGTGGTGCTGAATTTCGTGTTTTCGTTTAATATATTAGATATATACATTTTTCGATTCAGTCTTTTTTGTGTAAAGATTAAATTTATCCTAGTTTCGTGTTTTTTTGTTTTTTTTTTGTACATTTGTAATGTTCACGACCAACTCGTGGAGTCGCTATTGGCTTGCACATGTGTAGACTACATTCTCCACCCATAACAAGATCACAGAAATGCAGCAGAATCAGAGCTCCCATTGTTCCTGGACTTTCGTTAGTCTACATATATTTTAAGACTACCCTGTTTGTTCGAAAAAAATTATATTTCATTTGTTTGTCTAATTTGTATTGAAAAATGGGCTACAACGGACATTTCTTACTGAGTTTCGTTTGCCGTTTTGCTTTTTACATACACGTATCTGCCGTAGAACTGAGCTATTCAGTTCCAGAGGAGATGGTGCCGGGTTATATTGTTGGAAATATCGGTCAAGACCTTGGACTGGAAATAAAAAAAATGTCTTATCGGAAAGCTCGGATTGACACGGAGGACCGTAATCAACGTTACTGTAATCTTGATCTGAAGACGGGACATTTGATCTTAAAGGAAAGGATTGACAGAGAAGAAATGTGCAGCGAGAAGGTTTCATGCGTGCTGAAATATGAATTAGTGTTGGAGAGCCCCTTGGAGCTGCATCGGATTTCTCTGCTTATTGAAGACGTGAACGACAACTCCCCAGTTTTTCCAAAAGATACAATTAGATTAGAAATAAGAGAATCAGCTTATCTAGGTGCGCGATATCGTGTAAACGAAGCGCACGACGCAGATATCGGAAAGAATACGGTGCAAAATTACAGTTTACAAAAAAATGATAATTTTGTTTTATCAATAAAAGAAGATGGTGATGGGTCCAAAAACATCGAGCTGGTTTTAGAGAAAGAGTTAGATCGTGAAAAAGAGTACGAGTTCAATTTAGCCCTTTTTGCTGTAGATGGTGGAAATCCACAAAAAACAGGGACAGCAAATATACACGTCACTATTCTTGATGCGAATGATAATGTACCCGTTTTTGATCAAGCCGTTTACAGAGCCTCTCTACCTGAAAATACACCTAATGATACCATGGCAGTAAGTGTTAGAGCTACTGATGCAGATGAGGGTCTAAATGGGGAAGTAACGTACGAATTTAGCCGCATCTCAGAGAGAGCTAAACGACTTTTTTCACTGAACAACAAGACTGGGGAAATAAAAGTCACTGGAAGTCTTGATTTCGAAAGTGATGCAAAGTATGAAATGCGCATTAATGCTAAAGATGACTATGGACTTTCATCTGATTCTAAAGTAATTATTGACATTACGGATGTAAATGATAACGTTCCTCTGATCTATGTGAAATCTACGACAAACCCAGTGACAGAAGGTGTGTTACCTGGTACAGAGGTCGGTATTATTAACGTACAGGACAGAGATTCTGACATTAATGGGCAGGTTCACTGCTTTATTGTACAAAACGTACCTTTTAAATTGATACAGTCTATTAAAAACTATTATTCTCTGGTGACCACAGAACACCTGGACCGCGAAATAGTTTCTGAATATAACATTACAATCACTGCTACTGACAAGGGCTTTCCTCCCCAGTCCTCCTCTAAAACTGTTCAGTTGTCTGTAGCTGACATCAATGACAACCCTCCTGCGTTTGAGAAAAAGTTCTACAGCGCACATGTGAGTGAAAATAACAAAGCTAGCTCCACTTTATGTACTGTATCTGCTATAGATCTTGACTGGAGACAGAACGGCACAGTGATTTATTCTCTTCTACCCGGTGAGGTGAACGGTGCATCTGTGTCCTCCTATTTATCTGTTAATGGAGACACGGGAGTAATCCTTGCTGTGAGGTCGTTTGATTATGAACAGTTTAGGAGTTTTAAAGTCCAAGTTATGGCAAGAGACGAGGGTTCTCCACCACTTAGTAGTAATGTGACCCTGACTGTGTTCATATCAGATGTGAATGACAACTCTCCTCAAATACTTTACCCTACATCAGAGGGGAGCTCGTTCATGACCGAGCTGATTCCCAAAGCTGCACACGGAGGATCTCTTGTGTCCAAAGTCATTGCGGTGGATGCAGACTCTGGACAGAATGCTTGGCTGTCCTATCAAATTATTAAAGCCACATATCCGGGACTTTTCAGTATTGGTTTACACAGTGGAGAGATCAGGACAGAGCGGGACATTTCGGTTTCTGACAACATGAAACAGAACTTGATTGTTGCAGTGAAAGATAATGGACAGCCCTCTCTGTCTGTCACATGTGCCATATATTTACTAATTTCTGATAATTTGGCTGAGATGCCACAACTGAATGATATTTCTTATGATGAGAAAAACTCCAAGTTGACCTCTTATCTGATTATTGCGCTAGTTTCTGTATCCACCTTCTTTTTGACATTTATCATCATAGTCCTTGGTTTCAGATTTTGTCGCAGAACAAAACCCAGACTTCTTTTTGATGGAGCAGTAGCCATCCCAGATGCGTATCTTCCTCCTAGTTACTCAGATGGAACTGGAACCTTACGCAGCACCTACAACTATGATGCCTATTTGACAACCGGATCTAGAACCAGTGACTTTAAGTTTTTATCAGCTTATAATGACAACACGCTGCCGGCTGACCAGACTTTGAAGAAAAGTCCGACAGCATTTGCTGAGATGTTTGGTCAATTGGATGAATCTCAAAAGGTAGGCTCAAGATATTCTGATCCAAATATTATGCTGTTTTCAATGTGTTTATATAACAATATATTTCAGAAGTACTGGTAGATGTCTTTCTCTTTTGGATGTTGTTTTCTTATGCAACATGAAATACAATTGCCTTACTCTTAACAGTTTGCAATGTTATTTTACAGATATTTATTTTATCGATGTTCAAAACCTTAAATAGGTGATTAAAATAACACATTTTGTGCATTAATACCTGTATTATTATGTGTATATTCTTGGAAATGGAATAGATATAATCATCATTTGATATTTAAGTTAAATAAGTAGTTAATATTTATTTCTATTGTTCCACATCCACAGGGTATATATATATATATATATATATATATATATATATATATATATATATATATACACATTTTTATTATTACATTTAACATTTTCATTTTAAGTACATTGCTAAACATGGGGAATTATATTATTTTACATGTTTATGCAGTGTCTGGTAAAAATGTTTTGTAGTACTTTTATAAATAATTTATTTTGCTTGCTGCCCCACTTATCAATGTAGTCTTTAGGGTAATTTGGTAAACGGGTAAACTTTGTGACTTTATTTTGGTAGTGAAATCTTTGATAGGCTTAATGAAAAGATAGTGTGTATCACATACCCTAGAAATGTGAAGGTTTTACATGTACATATTCCATCATGTGCATTTATTGTAGAAAAGCAAAACAAATCCTAAAAAATAACTAACACTTTTTATTTGTCAGTTAGTTTTTACGGATGTTTGTATTTTTTTACCTAAGGCTGTATGACATATTGTTTGTAAGTATCCCTCATTGCAAAAGTGTTTGACTTTAGTATTTAAAGTTACACATACACTTGCACAATACACTTTAATTAAAAACAGACTAATATAAAGAAAAAATAACCGAAAATGTCATAGCTGTATTTAGACTGCTGATCCACATGCAGAAACATCAAAGAAGACGTGAAATAAGAAAGTAAATTTTAAAGTAACGTTTTAAATGGATTATCTGGTATGGGTTGGAACCAAAGCATGGCGGGACTGTGAGCTCTGGAAGGGAGTGAAGGTTGAGCAGAGACTCAGGGATAAACTGAGTGGACAAATTAACTGTTTTTCTTGTTGATGGATGAGTTGCTGCCAGCAGGAGGAGTGGATTTGGGGTTGCGGATTGTGGGCCAACATTTAAAGGTGCAGGAGGATCATGAGGCTGGGTGTTTCCACACAGAGTGTTCAGCTTGATTGATGCAGCAGGAGAGATTTGGAGCTGGACGGACAGGTAATGCTAAACGGTGTGGGGGATTGAGTCCTCGCAGTGAGGGCAGGCACACAAGTCTTGGTCTTGAGTCCAGGAAAGATCAGAGTCACAGAGTGTGAAGACTTGAAAGCTTCGTCTTGAAACAGTGGCTTTGGGATTTTAAATTGGATAAGAGAAACCTTGGGTGGAGGAGACAACAAGAAGTACTAGGGACATGCGGAAATGCAACGAGGAGGTTCAGGTGGGCTTGATGTTACCGTTACTGTTAAAAATCAGGCAAATAATGTACCTACTACTCTCCCTCTCCTGCTCAGGATTAGATTATGATTAAATAATGAGCTGCAGCTGTGGAAGTATCGCCCTGGTTTCTACGTCACTCTTGGGCTGCAGCTTCTCAGACGCCCTCTGGTGGAATACTGCGGGAACAAGAAGCGGAAAAACCCAGCCTCAAATCCATTTTCTTACAGAATAAGGCGGACAAAAAATAAATAAGGAGGGGAAAACAATATGCGTGGCTAAGGCCGAACAGAAAATAAAGACTATAGCTATAAAGTCGAAACAATTCAAGATGAAAGATGTGGAAAAAAATATGGACTCATTTTACCCTGTTTATTTATTACTCATCTTTTCAAAAGATTAGATTTTGTCATTTCCTCACCATTTTTCCCCCTGCATTGTTACAGCTGATTTGGAGCGCTTGGTGTCACTGTCCACTAAGGAAACGAGACAGTGTTCTCACCCTGATCCTTTTTCATTGCTCCCAAAAGTCGTAGGGCTGGAGTGTCTCTTTTTGTTAAATGCGAGAACAATACGTGGATGGGGATCTCCGTTCACTAAAAGTAAAACATTCTTCGGCGAACGAATTGGAAAGATAAGGACATTCTTTTTAAGGCCATGGAGAATACGATGACAGAATTTTCTTTCATCTTCATTTGTGTTTTCTTCTTCCTTGGTCCTCATCTCGTCAATGGGGATGTGAGCTACACAATAGCCGAGGAGATTAAACGTGGGGATGTTATCGGAAACGTTGCCAAAGACCTCGGGCTCAGGATTGCCACGCTTTCAGCTCGTAAAGCCCGCATTGACACAGACAAGGGTGACAAACGGTATTGTGATATCAATCCGACCACCGGAGATTTGATTGTCACTGACAGGATCGACAGGGAAAGCCTCTGTGACAAGAAGCCAACCTGCATTTTAAAAGAGGAGCTAATTCTGGAAAATCCTTTAGAGCTTCAGAGAATTAGTATTCACGTGCAAGATATAAATGACAACGCCCCGGAGTTTAGCGAAGAGTTGATTTCATTTGAAATAAGAGAATCAGCTGTTAAAGGAACCAAATTCCTGCTTACTGGGGCTCGTGATGCGGATATCGGCACAAATGCGGTGCAGCGCTACATTTTACAGAATAATGAACATTTCACAATTAATGTTAACACAGAGAGGAGTGGCCGTAAAAACGGTGAACTGGTTTTGGTTAAAGAATTAGACCGAGAAAAACAGAGAGAAGTAAAAATTCAGCTTACTGCACTAGATGGGGGAACCCCTCAAAGATCAGCTACTGCATTTATTCACGTTATTGTGCTTGATGCCAATGATAATGCCCCAGTGTTTAGCAAACCTGTTTATAAAACGATTTTGCCTGAAAATTCTCCTGTACATAGTGTAGTACTAAATGTGACCGCAACTGATGCAGATGAAGGTTCAAATGGAGATATTACTTATAATTTTGACCATATGTCTGAAAATTACGTTTCACTATTTTCTCTTGATCTGAAAACGGGGGAAATCAAAGTTGAGGGCCCGATTGATTATGAAACGGATTCTTCAATTGAATTACGAATACGAGCAAAAGACAGCCCAGGTCTCACTTCGTATTGCACAGTAATTATAGATATAACAGACATTAATGATAACCAACCTACAATAAGCTTAAAATCCCTGTCCAATCCTATACCTGAGAACGTGCCACCTGGAACTGAGGTGGGAATCATCAACGTGCAGGACAGAGACTCTAATAAAAATGGGCAGGTCCGCTGCTCCATTCAGCAAAACATCCCGTTTAGGTTGGTTCCCTCAATTAAAAAGTATTATTCTCTGGTGACAACAGGAGAACTGGACCGTGAACTAGTGTCTGATTACAACATTACAATTACTGCTACTGATGAGGGGACTCCTCCTCTTTCTTCCTCTAACACTGTTCAGTTATCTGTAGCTGACATTAACGACAATCCACCTGTGTTCAAAGAAGAATCCTACAACGCCTTTGTGAGTGAAAATAACAAACCTGGCTCCACTTTATGTATTGTATCTGCTGTAGATCCTGACTGGAGACAAAACGGCACAGTGATTTATTCTTTGATACCTGGTGAGGTGAACGGTGCCTCAGTATCCTCCTATGTATCTATTAATGGAGACACAGGAGTGATCCATGCTGTCAGGTCATTTGATTATGAACAGATTATGAGTTTTGAAGTTCATGTGATGGCCAGAGACAATGGCTCTCCTCCACTAAGCAGTAACGTGAGCGTCCATATGTTCATATCAGATGTGAATGACAACTCTCCCCAGATACTGTACCCCTCACCGGAAGCAGGTTCTTTGATGACTGAGTTGGTCCCCAAAGCTGCACACGGAGGCTCTCTCGTCTCCAAAGTCATAGCAGTGGACGCAGACTCTGGACAGAATGCTTGGCTGTCATATCAGATAGTCAAAACCACGCATCCAGGACTTTTTAGTATTGGTCTATACAGTGGAGAGATCAGGACAGAGCGGGACATTTCAGTATCTGACAGCATCAAACAGAACCTGATTGTTGCAGTAAAAGATAATGGACAGCCCTCCCTCTCTGCCACCTGTACCATCTATTTAATAATTTCCGATAACTTGTCTGAGATGCCAGAACTGAAAGACTTTTCTAATGATGGAAAAACCACCAAGCTGACCTCTTACCTGATTATAGCGCTAGTTTCTGTTTCCACCTTCTTTTTGACCTTTATCATCATCATCATGGGTGTGAGGTTTTGTCACAAAAGAAAGCCCAGACTGTTGTTTGATGGGGCAGTCGCAATCCCTGGTGCTTACCTCCCTCCTAATTATGCGGATGTTGACGGGACAGGAACTTTACGTAGTGCCTACAATTATGATGGTTATCTGACAACAGGATCTAGAACCAGTGACTTTAAGTTTGTATCATCTTACAATGACAACACGCTGCCTGCTGACCAAACTCTGAAGAAAAGTCAAACCGAGTTTGATGATATGTTTGGAGACAATGATTCCTCTCCTGAGGTAAGAACTTTTTTTAAGCCAAAGACACACAATCGCACTCTAATTATGTTGCATGGTTCATTATTCTTGTCATGCTTCTAAAACAATTTTTATTGTCTAGATAAAAAAAACAAAAAACAAAAACAAAAAAACCAGATCCTTCTAATCTATCACTTTTGGGTATCGGGGGTATTTTTTTCTGTCTATGGTGCAGAAATTGTTTTTCTAACTCAATGAAATTCATTTTGATTTTGAGAATAATATTATTTCCCTTTATGATAAGTTTAGGTAAATTCATATATTTTATCAATATCAATAAATGTTACAGGTTAGATATTTGTGGGTAACATATTTTTCCCAGTTGCTTCCCGAGATTTCTTTTTTTTTAAATCAAAGTCCTATGCGTTTATTGGAAGGTTTTTATTTATTTTTTATTATTCAGATGATTTAGTTTATATAATTTATGTTTTTGCTTTTAATGTGTATTATTGTTACAGAGCATTCATCCCATTGATTTGAGAAAAATTGCTATTAAAATCTAAAAAAAAATTTTTTGTTTTATCAAGCTTTTATTTGAATTGGTTTTGGTGACCCTTTTTTATTTACCTTAAACATATATAATCTTTTAAATGATATCAAGGCTGCACGTGATCCATATGGTTCGTCCTTTGTCCCGACTGTTTTGGCAAGTGAAGTTATTTACCAATCAGCATTTTTTTCTGTATTCCTACACATCATCTACATATCACGCTCTCTCTACTCCGTAGTTTTAACTTTATTCTTCTATTTTCGTAATTGAAGGTAACTATTTGTTTAAATTGCAGTCATTGGAGCATGGTGAAAAATCCCAGACACTCCTTCGTTTTTAAAACATGAATTTGAAAACTGCCATTGTATCAATTCTGGTCTAAAGCAATGAAACAGAAATACTTAAATCAGTTTTTATTTTTTTATTTTTTGTTTTTTTACAATGTATTTCTATTATGTAGTGATAAACAATGAAAATCTTCCATCGTTTATATAATCTTTTTTGTTTTTTACAATTTCTAAGAAAACATCTTATCAAGGATTGTTTTATATAATAAATATTTTTTTTTAAATAAACTTTTTGTTCTAGTAGCAAATAAGAAACATTTATCCACATGTTAAAGTCAAATTCAATCAGCTTTAAGGCAAACATTTAAACCTTAATTGTCCTCGGTTTAAGTAATTTCTAATTTTTTCTTAGCAGATCGCAAGTGGAGATTTGTAGTGCTGCCTCCTGATGTGGATATCTATTAGCACATTAAGATTTGAGGGCAGTATGCTGGGGGAGACTAGGTGTTGGAGCTGATCACAGGAGGGAGAAAATCGGTTTTGGATTCAGAATAAATTACTTTTTTGTTTAACTTGTACAATTTCTGAGAAGGGTTAGACAACAAGGATGGCCATAACATTCTCTGCAGTCCAATGTTTTGTGTATTTTCTTTTGGTTATTTCTTTGCCTTTAGCGGAAGGAGATTTGTGCTATTTGTTTGCAGAGGAAATGGTGACAATCCACCAGTTTTAGAGAAAAAGTCCTACAGTGCATATGTGGGCAAAAACAACAAACGTGGCTCCACTTTATTTTCCATTTCTGCACAAGACCCTGACAGGAAACAAAATGGTACAGTAATTTATGTTATTTTACCTGATGAGGTATATGGTCCCTCAGTGTTGTCCTATATATCTATTAATGGAGACACTGGGGTTGATCCATGCTGTGAGGTCATTTGATTATGAAAAGTTGAGGAGTTTTAAAATTCATGTGATGGCCAGAGACAACGGTTCTCCCTCACTAGGCAACAAAATTACTGTCAATTTGTTCATTAGAGATGTGAATGATAACTTTCCTCAGATACTGTATCCCACCTCAGAGTGAAAGGAGCCCCACCAGATTGCATCGAGTCACTGACTTGATAGCATTCCTCCTCAATAAGCACACCAAGATGGTAGCAGGAAATCGATTCTGTAAAAAAACAAGGAACAACTTTACAACATATTCCCCATTTACAAGCTGCTGCTGACTGCCAAAACACTGCTCCCTGGTTCAGTCCTTCAGTCTTTTTGATAATATTTTTACTTCATACTTTTATGTCGTACAGAGTAGCTTGGGAAAACGAAGCAGTGAGTATCACTTGCTTCACAGGTGGGTTATTAGACATTTTCTTTGGTGTCGAGAGATAATAACATTTGCAGCTGGTGACTTCTCAGGGGGTGGAATAAACTCGTTGTACTGCTTCTTTAATGGCGATGGGTTTAAAACGCGTTTTTCAAATTGCCACATTTTGTTCTAAATCCTTCATAAAAAATCGAAATCACTACAAGATTATTGATTTTATGTCGTTTAACTTTGGAACTACTATGTGGCACTCCATCCAATGTTGCGCTTTCCCACTGTTGCGTTATTTAGTTATCGCTCCAGGACTCTGTGAGCATGCGCCTGCTGAATTTGTCAGGTAGAGGGAGGGGTGATGCTTTCGTACCGTGTAGGATAAAACAAAACTCACGGCGAATTAAACGGGTAAGCTTAATATTTGATTTATAGTTTATACTCCATGGTTCCGATAGTCTTCGCACATTTTGCTGCATCCGCTTGTAGTCTTTTTAGCCTTTTATCTCCCAGCTTCTGTCCACCACCCTTTCGCTTCTGTTGTTTATAATTTTCTGTTTTTGGCTGTTCTCTCCTAGTCCGTTCAGCTCAAATGGCAGGATAGACGACCTGGTTCGACGGTGGGGGGTGGTTGCCAAAGATGCGCCGAGAGACTTAATTGGACTAGCCCATTGTCCTTCGAGAAATTCTACCAATGGACGCATTTTATGGTGCAATTACCTTCACGGCCGATGAAAATAATATTAATATATTTTTCAAAATAAAATTAGGACGGCACCGGGCCAAAAATATGCGACGGCCCACCTGGCCTTGCCCGGTAAGCCCTATAGCCAGTCCATGCCGGCCGATAGGTGATTTCACCCTCCAGATTCGTGTAACAGCTAAGAGAATACAAGACCAGGGGCAGCTTCGGTAAGGGAAATGCAGAGAGAAAAACCCATAGTTAACAGTTGAAATAACTACAACTAAAGCAGATTGTATAATAGAAGAAGAAAGTAGGAGCATTAGGAATTGTCCGTCATTTGATGTAAAACAATGCAGGTTAATGTTCTGTGCTGCATTTTGTTGAACCTGATGTCAGCTTTCAACAGTGTGGCCCATCTGACCCTGTTATATAGGATCAGGACCTGTTCTTGTGTTTTAAGATTTGCTTTAAAATTGCTGTCTTCATATTTGTTAGATACATCTGTATTCTTGTTTTACCTCTACTTACAGATCACTTACTTATTCTGTTTAAGTTTGTGTACCAGTGGGTTCTGTTTTGGGTTGGGTTGTTGGTTGTTTTTAATTTAATTGACTATTGGCTTCAGTGCTGAATACTCATGTATTCCAATTACTTATAAAAGAGAAAAAAATTACCTTTAAAATACATTAAACTACTTTTTTTGTAATGTAACAACATTTCAGAAACGTTGGCTTGTGGTTTTATCTAATTCTAATGTCTCTCTTTGCCATGGCAACTGTCTCTGTCCTTGGTGCTGAAATTATAAAATGTTCAATTCTCTGAGGTAAAGAAATAACCCATATATATGCCATCCAACAAAACCCTTACATAAACATTTAAATGATATGTTTTATTAACAGTTTTTAAATCCTGATGGACAGCCATGTAAAGATGATTATTTTAATATCGTATTTTAATACTGAAACAAGACCTTAAACCGTGTGCAAATATATTAATTTGCAGTTTACTGTACTTTATGCATTTTTCAGTTGATATGCAAGGTTCCTTAACAGTTAAAGAAAAAAAAAGACTGATATTGCGTAACTTCTTGCCTGCTTTTAGTGTCTGAGTATTTAATTGTTTCTTTATTATAGTTAGTTAAATATGCTATTGCTAGTGTCCGAATTATGAGCGATAAACACTTATTCTTAGTCTATAAATCTGTCTAACTAGTTGTTGGAGTTATTATTACACTATCATAATTGCATGAAAAACTGATAAATTCATAGTTTGTCAGATTAAGTTACTAAAATGAAACATTTTGATCCAGTTGGGTCTTTCCTATAGTAAATGTTGAAGTTTGATTGAATCATTTTCTTTTGAAAAGTTACATTAGTATCTTTTTTTTCTGTATAACTGTTTTGTAAATAAAAACAGTGGTATATCCTTACTCAATGGGAAATCGGATGTTGTAAAGAGTTGTGAGTAGTTTAATTATGTTTATATATGTTTCAGTGTAACACAAGTTTATCTCTTTTTAGTTTCTAAGTATTATTTCAAGGATACAATGATTGTAGAAAGTCGACTACAATTTTCTGAAAACTCATCAGTGTAAAAACAGGCATACAAAATATTACTGCAAACAAAAATAATTACTCCTTAAAACAAGCATATGTTGACAGTCCACAAGATGTCAACATGAAATTAGATATTCAGGCAACTAATAACGATAATTATAACTTATTTTTATGGAAAAGAACATTAATAAAGTCAATTTCAATTTTTTTTGTTTGTTTTGAAACTAGTGATTTTTTAGACGCACTCAAGATGTCGCTGTATACCAGACTCAAATAACTGCCCTTCTACTAAACGCCGACAAAATGTCTTTGCGCTTTCGAGCTGTTCACAATAAAGACGGGGCGTCGCTGGATTTCAACATTTTTGCTTTTATATCTTTCTTTTATGATCATTGATCCCATTCACTGTTCTATTTAGCACAAAAATCTGACAATGGATTCGAAAGTAGTAATTATTTTGGTGTGGAGTTGCTTCTCCTTTTTTATGTTGCGCGTCGCGAATGGAGACATAAGCTATTCTTTCCCTGAGGAGATGAAACGAGGATCAGTTATTGGAAATATCGCAAAGGATCTCGGGCTGCCGACAGGTGAGCTGTCGACCAGAAAAGCCCGCATTGAAACAGAGGGGACGGATAAACGTTACTGTGAAATTAATGTGAGGAACGGGGAGATGATTGCGACCGAAAGGATTGATCGTGAAGGGCTTTGTGGCAAAAGGGATTCGTGCATCCTAAAACAGGATCTTGTTCTTGAAAATCCTTTGGAGCTACATCGGATTAGCCTTCATATTAAAGATGTTAATGACAACTCTCCACAATTTAAAGAGAAATATATTAATCTTGAAATCTGGGAGTCAGCAGGCAGGGGAGCGCGCTTTGTGATCGAGGAGGCGCACGATGCGGATGTGGGGCAAAATTCAGTTCAGCAGTACAGCCTTGAAAAAAACGAACATTTTATTTTGACTACTGATGGAAACACAGTTGCCCTTATTTTAGATAAAGAGCTTGATCGAGAAAAACAGAAGGAAATTAATGTGCACCTCACAGCTTTAGATGGTGGATCTCCTCAGAGATCAGGCACTGTGGCCATACATGTTACTGTGCTGGATGCAAATGATAACTACCCAGTATTTAGCCAAGCCATTTTTGAAGCAAGTCTCCCAGAAAACTCCCCTTTGGGAACTGTGGTGGTTACAGTGAACGCAAGTGATGCAGATGACGGAGTGAATGGAGATGTGACATTTGACTTTGGACATGTTACTGACGAAGTAATGAAAATATTCAATATTGACAAAAAAATAGGGAAAATAGATGTGATTGATGTTTTAGACTATGAAGTTACAAAATCATATGAAATACGTGTTAGGGCAAAAGATGGTCTGGGGCTGTCATCCTATGCTAAGGTCATAGTATCTATCACGGATGTGAATGACAACGCCCCTGTAGTTAGTCTGAAATCACTCACCAATCCCATACCAGAAGACACCTTACCTGGTACAGAAGTGGGCATCTTTAACATACAGGATATAGACTATGTTAATGACCAACAGTTGCGCTGCTTCATCCAGCAAGATGCTCCCTTTAAATTGGTTCCT
Organism: Orestias chungarensis; assembly: GCA_032876305.1. Classification (NCBI taxonomy): domain Eukaryota; kingdom Metazoa; phylum Chordata; class Actinopteri; order Cyprinodontiformes; family Cyprinodontidae; genus Orestias; species Orestias chungarensis. Next base: position 2,041,236 of record JAVLVB010000935.1, read on the forward strand.
TCTATTAAAAACTATTATTCTCTGGTGACCACTGGAAAGCTGGATCGTGAATTACAGTTTGAGTACAACATTACAATCACTGCTACTGATGAGGGATCTCCACCTCTGTCCTCTTCTAAAACTGTTCAGTTATTTGTAGCTGACATCAATGATAATCCACCCGTATTTGAGGAACAGTCGTACAGCGCATATGTGAGTGAAAATAACAAACCTGGCTCCAGTTTATGTACTGTATCTGCTGTAGATCCTGACTGGAGACAAAACGGTACAGTGATTTATTCTCTGTTACCTGGTGAGGTGAACGGTGCCTCGCTCTCCTCCTATCTATCTGTTAATGGAGACACAGGCGTGATACATACAAGTAGGTCATTTGATTATGAACAGTTAAAGAACTTTAATGTAAATGTGATGGCCAGAGACCATGGCTCTCCTCCTCTCAGCACCAACGTGACTGTAAAAGTGTTCATATCTGATATGAATGACAACTCTCCTCATATATTGTACCCCTCCACTGACAGCAGCTCCTTTCTCACCGAGTTGGTCCCCAAAGGTACACACGGAGGATCTCTGGTTTCCAAAGTTATAGCGGTGGACGCAGACTCTGGACAGAACGCATGGCTGTCCTATCAAATTATAAAAGCTACAAATACGGGACTTTTCAGTATTGATCTACATAGTGGAGAAATCAGAACACAGCGGGACATATTAGAATCTGACAACATGAAACAGAACCTGATTGTGGCTGTAAAAGATAATGGCCAACCCTCTCTCTCTGCCACATGTATCATGTATTTTATTATTTCTGATAACTTGGCTGAGGTACCAGAACTGAAGGATATGTCTTATGAAGAAATTAACTCCAAGCTGACCACATATCTGATCATCGCCCTGGTTTCTGTGTCTACCTTCTTTCTGACCTTCATCATCATCGTCCTGGGTTTGAGATTTTGTTGCAAGAGAAAGCCCCGACTGTTGTTTGATGGAGCAGTAGCCATTCCTGGAGCTTTTTTGCCTCCAAATTACTCTGATGTTGATGGGACTGGAACTTTGCACAGTGCTTACAATTATGATGCCTACCTGACAACAGGATCTAGAACCAGTGACTTTAAGTTTGTATCATCTTACAATGACAACACTCTGCCTGCTGACCAGACTTTGTGGAAAAGTCCAGTAGAGTTTGATGATGTATTTGGCGTCTACAATGAATCTCCAGAGGTATGCATTTTTCCATTTTTAAACACCTATAATTTGTTTTACTTAATTATTTTCCCAGTTCCACACATCCAGTCTTTTCAGAAGTTATGCAAACTTTTGTCTCTGTCTTTACTTTTTACTTTATATTTAGTGCTGAAATCCAGCTGTAAAAATTTCTGCACTGGGTTGGTCTAAAGGGAATATTTTTTCATACAATATTTGGTATTACTGACTCACTAACATATGTAAAAGATCCATGAATTTTCAGTTTAAGAATTTTTGTATTTACTACTTCTAGCACTCATTTTTTACATTATATAAATGATTTTTTTTTTTTTTTTGTCATCTACCCTTGTCTTTGGTCTTCAATTGTAATACATTAATTGAAATGCCAATTTATTTAACTATTTAAATGAGGCATTCATTTTTGTTTTGCCTTTTTGCTTTTCTGTTGGGGAGTTTTTTTAATTTTACCTATCTCCCATTTAAGAATGAAAATTTTTAAGAGAAATGGACATTTTAGTCAAAATAAGTATTTACGACGTTTAAAAATATTAAATATAACATAACATCTATAAAATATAAATTTTTAAAAACAGTCAAAAAAGTACCAATTGACTTTCACATTATTTACTTTAAGGTTGGTTTGTAGATCTTCCTTTTCGTCTTTGTCTTAGCATTTTGGCCCTTTATAATAACAACATGATGTAATATATTGTAAGGACTGCATCGACTACATCAAACTGCAACAACTTTACTTTAAATGTATTTCCCAGGTGATCATACTTATAGCCTTGAGGTTTGGCTAGATATTTTTTGTTTGTATTCATCACTTACAGAGATCCCTTACTTTATATTGCAAGCTGGTTTTAGTTTACTCCAGTCTCAGTCTGATGTCTAATTTGCCCTGAACACACTCACATTTCATTCATATACACATTAGAACAAAAAGAAAGCAACAAAAAAATTCATGAAAAGTTCCCTAAAAACCTTCAACTATTGGCACTTTATTTTTATATAAGGGTTTTATAAATCAGGACTTCACCTCTTATTGGTCAGGATAGATAGAAAGATACTTTATTGATCCCAGAAAGAAATTAAGGCAAAGAGGGAAACTAGTGCTGAAAGGTTGAGTGGTACAGCTTCTCTTGGACGACTGTGTTCCTTCATTGATATATTATGATATCAAAATGATATAATATTTACATATTTTTTGTGTTCAAAAAGTGACATCAGTTTATTTCTCTTTTAATACATATTAATTACTTAATTTAAAAGATAAATTATTTTCTTTCAGATTGTGATTTCTTGATTTAAACGTTTTTCAGAGTATTTGTTATACTTAGACTATATGACAAGTTATACAAAACATGACTTTTAGTGTAAAGGTTTTGGCATATGCGCTTGGATACTTCCGTTGTGTCCACACATTTTCGACGTGTAAAATACATTTATTCCAATAACATTAAAGTAAGAAATCTTGTACTTTATTTACAGAGAAGGATTTGAGAGGTTTTGAAAGTTAAACAGTATTTGTGTTATAATATTAGCATAGTTTGTTAGAACCTTGAATTTAGAGATGGTGTACGAAGGAGCTGCAAAAAAGTAATTACTTTAAACCAAAGATAATGCATTTCATGTTACAGTCCTGATCTCTCCACTGTGTAGACCCTTACCAATTTGTGTTGTCTTTTTATAAAGAGTGTAAGTGATTGTAGTCCACATCTAAAACTACATGTTCTAATAATTGTCACCAGCGTATTTGCGACGTGTTCGTTTGCATAAAAAAATCGAGAAAGGTGCGGTTGTCTAAGGACAACTGTTGATACATTTATCATAATATTTTAATAAAACACAATCCATATTTGGATTGATTTTGATAGAACCCTAATGTAGAAAAAAAAACACTTAAAATGTATATTTCAGACGTACATTTACAAAATATGTATCATAACAATATATACAATTTATTAAAATGACACATGGCGTTCAGCTGAACTCAAGATGTCGCTATGTGCCAGCCTTAAAATATATCATCTCTCCTCTCTTTGTTAACTCCCCGGTCATCCGCCTCGGAGCTGTTACAGATTAATAAGCGGGCGAAGGATTTGACGCCTCTGTTTTCGTTTCATATAATTCAGTCATAGTAAACTGCCTTTACCTTATTCTCGTTAAAATTTGAAAATGGATTTTAAAGTTTTTATTTTTTTGTTGTTGAGTTGCTACTCCTGTTTTCTACGGCACGTCGCCCATGGGGACCAGAGTTATTTCTTCCCGGAGGAGATGAAAAAGGGCTCAGTGATTGGAAACATCGCCAAGGATCTCGGGCTGCTGACTGATGCATTGTCCACCAGAAGAGCCCGCATTGAAACCGAGGAGAGTGATAATCGTTTTTGTGACATAAATATGACGAATATGACTCTGATTGTGGCTGGGAGGATTGATCGTGAGGGCCTTTGTGGCAAAAAAGCTTCTTGTATTTTAAAACAGGAGCTCGTTTTGGAGGATCCGCTGGAGCTACATAAGATAAACTTTCACATTCAAGACATAAATGATAACGCCCCAGTTTTTAAGAATGACAAATTTAAATTAGAAATTCCGGAATCGGCAGCCAGGGGAGCTCGCTATGTGATCGAGGAGGCACTCGATGCAGATGTAGGACAAAATTCAGTTCAGCAGTACACCCTTGAAAAAAACGAAAATTTTATTTTGGCTGCAAATGGAAAAACAGTTGAGCTGGTTTTAGATAAAGAGCTAGATCGAGAAAAACAAAAGGAAATTAATTTGCTCCTCACAGCTTTAGATGGTGGATCTCCGCAAAGATCAGGTACTGCAGTTATTCATGTTAATGTTCTGGATGCAAATGATAACGCTCCAGTGTTTAGTCAGGCAGTTTATGAAGCCAGTCTGCCTGAAAACTCCCCTTTAGGTACTGTGGTGGTTTCAGTGAACGCAACTGATGCAGACGAGGGAGTAAATGGAGATGTAACTTACGATTTTGGCCATGTTGATGAAGAAGTGTTAAAAATATTTAGAATCGATCGTAAAACAGGGGAATTGTGTCTAATAGGTGCTGTGGACTTTGAGGTTACAAAATCTTATGAATTGCGAATTAAAGCAAAAGATGGTATGTGGTTGTCATCTTATGCTAATGTCATAATTTCTTTAACTGATGTGAATGACAATGCCCCTGTAGTTAGACTAAAATCACTCTCCAATCCTATACCAGAAGACATCCCTACTGGTACAGAGGTGGCCATAATTAACATACAAGATAGAGATTCTGAGAATAACAGACAGGTGCGCTGCTCAATCCATGAAAACGTCCCTTTCAAGTTAATTCCTTCGATTAAAACCTATTATTCTCTTGTGACTACAGAACTATTAGACCGTGAACTAGTGTCTGAATGGAATATTACAATTACTGCCACTGACGAGGGATCTCCCCCTCTATCTTCCTCCAAAAAAGTTCAGTTATTTGTAGATGACATCAATGACAATGCACCTTTGTTTGAGAAACTTTCCTACAGCGCATATGTGAATGAAAATAATAAACCTGGCTCCACTTTATGTACTGTATCTGCTGTTGATTCTGACTGGAGAGAAAACGGTACAGTGATTTATTCTCTGTTAGCTGGTGAGGTGAACGGTTCCTCTGTGTCTTCCTATCTATCCATTAACGGAGAAACAGGTGTGATACATACAAGTAGGTCATTTGATTATGAACAGTTAAATAACTTTAATGTAAATGTGATGGCCAGAGACAATGGCTCTCCTCCTCTCAGCAGCAGTGTGACTGTTAAAGTGTTCATATCTGATATGAATGACAACTCCCCTGAGATATTGTACCCCTCTACAGACAGCAGTTCCTTCCTCACTGAGTTGGTCCCCAAAGATGCACATGGAGGATCTCTGGTGTCCAAAGTCATAGGGGTGGACGCAGACTCCGGACAGAATGCTTGGCTTTCCTATCATATGGTCAAAGCCACAGATCCAGGACTTTTCAGTATTGATCTACATAGTGGAGAAATCAGGACTCAGCGGGACATATTAGAATCTGACAGCATGAAACAGAACCTGATTGTGGCTGTAAAAGATAATGGACAACCCTCTCTCTCTACCACATGTACCATATATTTAATTATTTCTGATAACTTGGCTGAGGTACCAGAACTGAAGGACATTTCTCATGAAGAAAAGAACTCCAAGTTGACTTCTTATTTGATCATCGCCCTGGTTTCTGTGTGCACCTTCTTTCTGACCTTCATCATCATCATCCTGGGTGTGACGTTTTGTCACAGGAGAAAGCCCAGACTGTTGTTTGATGGAGCAGTTGCCATCCCTAGTGCTTATCTTCCTCCAAATTATGGAGATGTGGATGGGACAGGAATTTTACGCAATGCTTACAATTATGATGCCTACCTGACAACAGGATCTAGAACCAGTGACTTTAAGTTTGTTTCATCCTACAATGACAACACACTGCCTGCTGACCAGACTCTGAAGAAAAGTTCAACAGAGTTTGATGATGTTTTTGGTGACTGTGATTTTTCTCCTGAGGTAGGACATTAAATGTTTTACTAATTTACCATTCTATCCAAGTAACAGCAGTTAGCTCATGATTTTTTTTCGTTTTGAAATTTTGAAGTATTTATGCATAATACAAAAACTTATAATAGTAGGTTAGAAGTTTACAGTGTATACACAGTTTCCTAAAACATTAAATCCAACTTTATAATCCAGTTAATTCAACCTTAATCTCAATAAATGGTAATATTTTTACAGTAAGAACAGTAAGAAATCCTCATATAACTCCCATGAATTTTTTTCCCATACTCTTCCCCTAAACGTTGTGTTAGGTGCTACTTTGCACCCTTTTCACAAAAATCTCCTACAAAATCTATGTTTCATTTTTTTCTTTTTTTTTAGTTTGAAGGACTTTTTTCCTTTTTTTTTGTTTTGTTTTTTAAAGCTGGATTAAAAATCGGTAAATATTCTTTAATTGTTTTGCTATGAGTTTAAAGAGATGCACACCAAATTGATTTTTTTAAAGAACATTGTTTTAAAATACTAACACAAAACCGGGTTTTGTGTAGGAGCTTTATATCGTAGATGAGGAAATAACATCATCAGCCATAATGCACCATTTTTTTAAATGTCAGTTTCCCTGTCCGTAGGCCTAAATCTTTTACAGTGAGTAGTTTTTGTGATGTGGCCGATTACTATCTTGCTTAAGTGACCATCAGAAAAGTATCTCTAAGTTGTTTTTGCTTCAAAATATTTCCACTTAACGTTGTCTATTATTTTACCCTAAAGCACGTTTTTTTGAAGAGAGCTATCTTGAGGAAAGGCGTAGTAAACACGAAATTAGCTCAACATCTTGTCGATTTCCTAACAAAGACACCAATGAAATAAACGCAATTAAAAAATATATTTAATATATTTATTCAAAGGCAAAGAGGAGATATACATTTTCATACTGAGAACAGTGTTGTTATTTCTGTCTTCTCAAGGTGTCACTATTTGCCTTTCTATGAGAATGTTTCTTTCCCACCCTGCTTTGTTCTGTCGGCCTAACAATTCCGTTGCAGTCCAATGCTGCGCATCCACTCAGTTTCCGGCAGCTGTCTATTAACCGAAGCTCATTTGGACTCTAACAACAGCTATTTGGTGTTTTTTGAACGCATTTCCTGATTAACATAATGCAGTATCGAGTTTTTTGTCTTCTGTTTTTGTTGTGGAACGGAGTGAATGGAGACGTGAGCTATTCAGTGCCAGAAGAAATGAAAAGCGGATCTCCTATTGGAAATATAGCGAAGGATCTGAACCTTGACGTGGGTGAATTGTCCGAAAGAAATGCTCGCGTTGATGCTGCGGGGAATCGGAAACGATATTGTGATTTAAATAGAAGCACGGGGCATTTAATTGTTTCGGACAGGATTGACCGAGAAGGGATGTGTGGAGAACGGCTTACTTGTGTAATAAAACGCGACATCGTTCTTGAGAATCCTCTTGAATTACATCCTTTCATTCTGCACATTCAAGATATTAACGATAATACGCCACAGTTTAACGAAGCATCTTTTAAATTGGAAATTCGGGAGTCGGCAGTCAGAGGAGCCCGCTTTGTGATCGAGGAGGCGCACGATGCAGATATAGGCCAAAATTCAGTTCAGCAGTACAGGCTCGAAAAGAACGAACATTTCATTTTGGCTGCAAATGGAAACATGGTGGAGCTTGTTTTAGATAAAGAGCTTGATCGTGAAAGACAAAAGGAAATTAATTTGCTTTTTACAGCTTTAGATGGTGGATCTCCTCAAAGAACAGGTACAGTAAATGTTCATGTAACGGTTTTAGATGCAAATGATAACGCCCCAGTGTTTGGCCAGGCCGTTTATGAAGCCAGTCTACCTGAAAACTCCCCTTTAGGTACCCTGGTGGTTACAGTGAGCGCAACTGATGCTGATGAGGGAGTAAATGGAGAGGTGACTTATGATTTTGGACATGTTTCAGAAAATGTAAAGAGAGTTTTTGGCATCGATAATAAAAAAGGGGAACTGAAACTAATTAGTGCGATTGATTTTGAAACAGTTGCAAACTATGACTTACGCATAAAAGCAAAAGACGGTTTAGGGTTATCATCATACACTAAAGTGACAGTAAATGTCATTGATGTGAATGACAATTCGCCTGTAATATATGTAAAGTCTCTGGCAAACCCGGTACCCGAAAATGTGTCACCTGGAACAGAAGTGGGCATCATCAATGTACAAGATTCAGATTCTAATAATAACCAAAATGTCCGCTGCTCTGTCGACGTGAATGTTCCTTTTAAATTAGTTCCTTCCGTTAAAAACTATTATTCTCTGGTGACCACTGGACAACTGGACCGTGAGCTTGTGTCTGACTACAACATTACAATCACTGTCACTGACGAGGGATCTCCACCTCTGTCCTCTTTTAAAACTATTCAGTTATCTGTAGCTGATATTAATGACAATCCACCTGTGTTTGATGAAAAGACATACAGCGCAAATATTAATGAAAATAACAAACCTGGCTCCATTTTGTTTATTGTTACAGCTCGAGATCCCGACTGGAGACAAAATGGTACAGTGATTTATTCTCTGTTAGCTGGTGAAATAAACGGTGCCTCGTTGTCCTCTTATTTATCTGTTAACGGCGACACAGGAGTAATCCATGCTGTCAGGTCATTTGATTATGAGCAGTTTAGGAGTTTCAGAGTTAACGTAATGGCCAGGGACAATGGTTCTCCTCCACTTAGCAGCAACGTGACCTTGACTGTGTTCATTTCAGATGTTAATGACAACTCTCCTCAGATACTGTACCCTATCTCAGAGGGGAGCTCCTTCATGACCGAGTTGGTCCCCAAAGCTGCACATGGAGGGTCTCTGGTGTCCAAAGTCATAGCGGTAGATTCAGATTCTGGACAGAACGCCTGGTTATCCTATCAAATTATTAAAGCTACAAATCCAGGACTTTTCAATATTGGCCTACACAGTGGAGAGATCAGGACAGAGCGGGACATTTCAGAATCTGACAATATGAAAGAAAACCTGATTGTTGCAGTAAAAGATAATGGCCAGCCCTCTCTGTCTTCCACATGTACCATCAATTTCATTATTTCTGATAACTTGGCAGAAATACCAGAGCTGAAGGATATTTATCATGATGAGAAGAACTCCAAGCTGACCTCTTATCTGATCATTGCTCTGGTTTCTGTGTCCACCTTCTTTATAACTTTCATCATCATTGTCCTGGGTTTGAGATTTTGTCGCAGGAGAAAACCCAGACTGCTTTTTGATGGAGCAGTAGCCATTCCTGGAGCTTTTCTGCCTCCAAATTACTCAGATGTTGATGGGACTGGAACTTTGCGCAGTGCTTACAACTATGACACCTACCTGACAACAGGATCTAGAACCAGTGACTTTAAGTTTGTTTCATCTTACAACGACAACACGCTGCCTGCTGACCAGAGTTTGAGGAAAAGTCCAGCAGAGTTTGATGATGTGTTTGGCATCTGCGATGATTCTCCAGAGGTATGCATCTATTTACTTTCAAATAACTATAACCTGACAACCTTTGAAGTGCTTTTGTTTTTACTTCATTATTTTCCCAGATATACAAATCCAGTCTTTTTAAAACTTACAAGTACCTTTCTCTCTGTCTTTCCTTTTTACTCTCTCCGTTGTCTTGAAATCCAGTTGGAAAGAGCTATGCACTGGGTTGGTCCAAAGGGAATCTTTTTTATGCTGTATTTGGCATTGCTGGCTCATTAACAGAAACAAACAAAATATCCATAATGTTTCCCGTTAAGTACTTTTGTGTTCACTATTTCTAGCAGTCTTGAGATCTTAAATAAAAAATGAAGATCATGAATAATTTTTGTTCTAAAAAAAGTTTTCTTTAAGTTTATATAAATCATTTTTATTTTTCTAATCATCCAACCATTTGTGTCTCCATTTACTTGATTTATTTTTAGCACAACACATCATTGTAATGGAAAAATTTACAGTAAATGTCAAATTAATAATAATTTAAAATATGTCCATTTACTAAAGTATTTATTTTTGTGTCACCTTGTTGCTTTTCTACTGGAGAGTTTTTATTTTTATTTTACTTAACACCTATTTAAGAACTTATATATAACTTTTGTATATGTATATATTTCAAGACAGTCAAAAAAGCACCGACTGACATTTAACATGATTTGCTTTAAAGTTGGTTTGCAGATCTTCCTTTTGGTTTTTGTCTTAGCATTTTGCCCTGCATAATAACATGATCATTTAGTATATTTTAAAGACTGCATTCTTTAGTTTTCCTCATCGGTCTGATATCTATCTTGCTTAACTTCATATCCAAGACTAGATCAAACTGCATGATGATGATCATACCTATATTCTTGCGGTCAGGCTAGATATTTTACGTTTTGATTAGTCACTTACAAAGATCCCTTAATTTATACTGCAAGCTGGTTTTAGTTTACTCCAGTCTCAGTCTGATGTCTAATTTTGAATACAGGTTGGATGTGGCTTTTTCTTTTTCCTAACCATTGCTTGTGATGATTGGAGTATTGTTCTTTCAAATAATGATAGTCGTTACTTGCAAGCTGGTTGCTTTTAACTTAGGTAATCAAATTTGTAATTGTCAATAAATATCATATTTACATTTGTTACACCCACCCATATTTATATTGTCAACCAAAATTTTACAAAGTATTACTGCATATTGATGTTTAGTTGAGGATTCTTTTTGATATGGTAGGAATTCCCTTACCCTAAGTAAACATATTTAGCATCTGCTTAACTGAACGAGTTACATAAAAAATTCTTTAAACCTATGTAAAAAAAAAAAAAGATTTCAACACTGATAAGCCCTGAAATAGTATAACTGATGTAACAATTTCAGAGCATTAACTGCATAATTTTGTTTGTTCTTATAAACACAATTGAAATATATGTTTGAAATCTCTCTTATGACATATCACTATTTATATTTCCATATGTGAGTTTAGATTTTGTTACCATAGTTTGGTAATAACGTGTATGGTACTTTTAACATAACTTTAATTATGATTACGTATAGCTATTGTTGATGCCAGGCTTTTGACATTTGACTTAGTTAAACAAAGTAGCTGTCTTATAATTCATAATAAAATGATTTTAAAAAATCAGTGTTATCTTTATACAATCCTTTCAATTTCAGAATGTTCTTTATTTGACATCGAATCACTTAGTAGTTTATTTCTATTTTAAATAAATGTTAATTACTTAATTTAAAAGATAAACAGTTTTCTTTGAGATTTAGACTTCTTAAAGTAAAACTTTGTCAGAGTATTCGTTATATTTAGACAATGTATGACAAGTTATATGCAACTATATTTTTGATATAAAGATTTTGACTTATGCACTTCGATGCTTTTGTTGTGTCCGCACATTTTCATTGTATAAAATATATTTATTCCTATATCATTAAGCTAAGAAATCTTACAGTGAGTGATGTGAAAGGTTTTGAAAGGTAAACAGTATTTTTGTTATAATATTAGCATACTTTGTTAGAACCTTTTGAATTTAAAGATGGTTTACAAGGGAGCTGCAAAAAATTGTTTACTTTACACAAATGTGGGTGCATTTTGTGTAACAGTCCTGATCTCTGCATTGTGTAGACCCTTACCAATTCGTGTGTTCTTTTTATAAAGAGTGTAAATGGTCGTAGTCCACATCTAAAATTACATGTTGTAATAATTGTCACAGACATATTTGCGACTTGTTCGTTTGCATAAAAACATCCAGATATAGGTCCGTTAGGATGTAGGGTGTCTAATGATAACTGTTGATACATTTCTCATATTAATTTATTAAAACACATTTCGTGTTTTGGATTAATTTAAATAGAAATATTTTATGTTTAATAAAGAAAAAGCACAAAAACAAAATTTATATTTTAAAAGTATTTGACATTTTGAACGATATAAAAATCTCTATAAATATCATAAAAAAGGTGACACATGTTGTTCAGCTGAACTCAAGATGTCGCTATGTGCCAGCCTTAAAATATATCATCCCTCCTTTCTTTGTTAACTCCCCGGTCATCCGCCTCGGAGCTGTTACACATTAATAAGCGGGCGAAGGATTTGACGCCTCTGTTTTCGTTTCATATTATTCAGTCATAGTAAATTGCCTTTACTTTATTCTCGTTAAAATTTGAAAATGGATTTTAAAGTTTTTATTTTTTTGTTGTTGAGTTGCTACTCCTGTTTTCTACGGCACGTCGCATATGGGGACCAGAGTTATTTCTTCCCGGAAGAGATGAAAAAGGGCTCAGTGATTGGAAACATCGCCAAGGATCTCGGGCTGCTGACTGATGCATTGTCCACCAGAAGAGCCCGCATTGAAACCGAGGAGAGTGATAATCGTTTTTGCGACATCAATATGAGGAACGGAGCCCTGGTTGTGGCTGAGAGGATTGATCGTGAGGGCCTATGTGGCAAAAAAGCTTCTTGTATTTTAAAACAGGAGCTCGTTTTGGAGGATCCGCTGGAGCTACATAAGATAAACCTTCACATTCAAGACATCAATGATAATGCCCCAGTTTTTAAGAATGAAAATTTTGATTTAGAAATTCGTGAATCTGCAGTGAGGGGAGCTCGCTTTTTGATCGAGGAGGCACTCGATGCAGATGTAGGACAAAATTCAGTTCAGCAGTACACCCTTGAAAAAAACGAAAATTTTATTTTGGCTGCAAATGGAAACACAGTTGAGCTTGTTTTAGATAAAGAGCTAGATCGAGAAAAACAGAAAGAAATTAATTTTCTCCTCACAGCTTTAGATGGTGGATCTCCGCAAAGATCAGGTACTGCAGTTATTCATGTTAATGTTCTGGATGCGAATGATAACGCTCCAGTGTTTAGCCAGGACGTTTATGAATCCAGTCTGCCTGAAAACTCCCCTTTAGGTACCCTGGTGGTTTCAGTGAGTGCAACTGATGCAGATGAGGGAGTAAATGGAGATGTGACTTATGAACTTGGACATGTTGATGATGAAGTGTTGAAAATATTTAGTATTGATTACAAAAAGGGGGAAATTTGTCTAGTAGGTAATTTGGACTTTGAGATATCAAAGTCTTATGAAATGCGTGTTAAAGGAAAAGATGGACTGGGGTTGTCATCTTATGCTAGAGTCATCATTTCTATAACTGATGTAAATGACAACGCCCCTGTGGTTAGACTAAAATCACTCTCCAATCCTATACCAGAAGACATCCCTACTGGTACAGAGGTGGCCATCATTAACATACAAGATAGAGACTCTGAGAATAACAGACAGGTGCGCTGTTCAATCCATGAAAACGTCCCTTTCAAGTTAATTCCTTCAATTAAGAACTATTATTCTCTGGTGACCACAGAACCACTCGACCGTGAAAGAGTGTCTAATTGGAACATAACAATCACTGCCACTGACGAGGGATCTCCGCCTCTATCTTCCTCCAAAATGATTCAGTTATTTGTAGCTGACATAAATGATAATCCACCTGTATTTAGGGAACAGTCCTACAACGCATTTGTGAGTGAAAATAACAAACCTGGCTCCACTTTATGTACTGTATCTGCTGTTGATCCTGACTGGAGACAAAACGGTACAGTGGTTTATTCTCTGTTATCTGGTGAGGTGAATAGCGCCACAGTTTCCTCTTATTTGTCCATTAACGGAGATACAGGTGTGATCCATGCTGTCAGGTCATTTGATTATGAACAGTTCAGGGGTTTTAAAGTTTATGTAATTGCCAGAGACAATGGCTCTCCTCCTCTCAGCAGCAACGTGACAATCAGTGTGTTCATATCAGATGTAAATGACAACTCTCCTCGGTTGTTGTACCCTGACCCACAGGGAAGCTCGTTGATGACTGAGCTGGTCCCCAAAAGTTCGCACAAAGGATCTCTCGTATCCAAAGTCATAGCAGTGGACGCAGATTCTGGACAGAATGCCTGGCTGTCCTATCATATAGTCAAAGCCACAGATCCTGGACTTTTTACTATTTGTTTACACAGTGGAGAGATCAGGACAGAGCGGGACATTTCAGAATCTGACAGCATGAAACAGAACCTGATTGTTGCAGTAAAAGATAATGGACAGCCCTCTCTCTCTGCCACTTGTGCCATCTATTTGTTAATTTCTGATAACTTGTCTGAGATGCCAGAACTGAAAGACTTTTCTAATGATGAGAAGAACTCCAAGCTGACCTCTTATCTGATCATCGCCCTCGTTTCTGTTTCCACCTTCTTTCTGACTTTCATCGTCATCATCCTGGGTGTGAGGTTTTGTAACAGGAGAAAGCCCAGACTTTTGTTTGATGGAGCCGTTGCTATACCTGGTGCTTACCTCCCTCCTAATTATGCAGATGTTGACGGAACAGGAACTTTATGTAGTGCCTACAATTATGATGGTTATCTGACAACAGGATCTAGAACCAGTGACTTTAAGTTTGTATCATCTTACAATGACAACACGCTGCCTGCTGACCAAACTCTGAAGAAAAGTCAAACCGAGTTTTTTGATATGTTTGGAAATAATGAATTATCTTCTGAGGTAAGACCATTTCTGTCAGAATCTGACTACATTTAACAAAACTGAACTGTTGCAGTAATATATAACGTGGTACTCTTTTTCTGCTGCCTGTGTCATATACATATCTCTGATAACTTTGCTGAGATAGCATAACTAAATGCTATAACTAATATTTCCTACTATGATAAAAAAAAACAACCTCCAAGATTACTTCTTGTCATATCATTTCTCTGGTTTCTCTGCCCTCCTTTTTAATGTTGCTCATTATCATCCTGGGCGTGATATGTTGTCTGAGTAGAAACCCTACACTGTGGTTTGATGTAGAAATAGCCATTCCTAGCAATTATATACTACAGAATTTTATAGATATAGATGGCACAGAAAGTAGAACAAGTTTGTTAGGTTTTTCACCTCTTACAGTGATAACACCCACCCTGCTGACCAGACTCTAACAATTAGCCCGACAGAGTTTGCTGACGTTTTTGGTGGTAGGGATAATTCTTATGAAGTATGAATCTGTGACATGTAAAATCAAAACAACCCCACAATCTTTAAACCAGATTAACTTCACATTCCCCTTGCTTTTTGTTTGTCTGTTTGTTTGTTTGTTTGTTCGTAGGTGTTTAATTTCCTTTGTCCTTGGTTCTAAAACTTTGACCAATGTCTTGTTGATTTTATAAAGAAGAAGGGGAATGTTTTGAGGTAAATAATTATGTTTGACTGTGTCACATATCATCAAAAATAACCATATCTGAACAATAAAGATAAAAATATGAATTGTAATAACAAGAATATAATTCTATTGTGAATTCCGTATCGGAGCATTGCTTTATTGCAAATTATATTTTAATGTTTAATACATCATTGGTTAATAAAACATTGTGGTTATATAGTTAATGAATTTGGGAAGTAAATCTGAGTATTTTCTTTTTACCTTTTAAAATGTAAAGCTTTACATGTTGAATTCTCTGTTCGTACGTTATGCCCTGACCTTACTATGTTTTAGCTTCAGGTATTTATTACCTATTTACATTTTCATGATTACTGTTTAAACATTTCTTCAGATTTTCTTTTTTACTTTCTTATTATAGCGCTAATCATAAAATGTAAATATTGCTACATTTTGTTAGGAATAAGACCAAAACTGCTGACTGTTCATAAAAGTGTGAAAGTGCTTATAGTTGAAGGGATTACAAAAGTGATTATGAACACAGCTTTGGATAGCAAGATGTTGAATGCAGTATGTTTCCTTTTAAGGAGATATTTTGGAAATCGCAGACTTTTAAATGTCACTTAGAAAGAGACTCCACAGCGAAATACTCTGGGTTTTTTGCGGGTAGTCATCTTTTCTATGTATGAAAGCAGATGTTGAGATGGCTTGTTGATATTTAAAATAATGTATTTTTTGGTTGTGGTTTCTATTTGTTTGGTAATGAGATTATTTGTTTGGAATGTTTTGCACAGTTACATGCATTGATTATACCTAAGACACAAAACTGCTGTATTTCAGGGAAGAATCATAAAGTACCAAAAAAGTTAACCAACGTTTTTCACTTTCTATATTTTGTGGTACACTCAAACCTAAAACTAGAATGTTACCTTTTTTGTGTTTAACCTCAAAATAGACCTTTGAGTAGTCAACCACATTCATTTTAAGCTGTAAAAGATTTGTAATTCTCATTTGTGGTAAGTTAATTCATACAAGCCTTTTAGAAAATTTAAAATTAAGTTATCCTTTTCACAATGTTTTACCATTATCTTAGAAGAGTCCTAAATACTACCAGTTCGATATTATATTTTTGGTTTTCTCTCAAGGGTTTATTGACCACTCTTAGAACGTAAAGGCTGTTTGGGACAAAAAGTCAAAGGAAACATCTAATATGTTCATAGAGAGAGAGAAAAAAAACTGATAGTCTTTTTTGTTGAACAAATGTTTTCAGGTAGAGCAAATTTGCAAATCATGATGAGTTGAATAGGATAATGTATGATGTTTTTTGGTGTTGACAATAGTTGTACTGATACACGTATTGTTAAAATGTAACTAGCTTCTTATTAACTTAATGTCTGTGTCACAGTCTGTCTGAAGCTAAATTCTTAATTATGAATAGCTAAAGTAGCTAAATCTGACTTTACAGTTGTAACTAAAATTGAATCTACATATATTCAAATACATTTATGTTTGTAAAAGTAAAACAGTATCTATATAGATAAAAAATTTAAGATTAAATGTGTTCTTTAGGAAAGGAAAAAGAAAAGAACATATGGAATAATATGTGTTATTAAAAGTTCATCAGATAGAAGATAATGGCTTACTTTTTTGTTGCAGTATATTATTAATTTAGTTATTTATTGTTGATACACAAAAAATACACAGAAAAAAATCATTCAATGCTTTTTTTAAAGTATATTTTTATCTGTAAATGTGTGTATTTAGTTGTTTTTTTTTTTAAGTAAATGGATTGTTCAGTTATTACAAACTAGATCAAAACGAATAATAACAATTAGAAGATTTAAATTCCACATACATCCTAGGTTTGATTCGAACCTCAAGATTTTAGTTTTAATATGTTTTCGACTCTCAGTTTTAATAAAGGATACTGATTATCTCAGCAAATTTAGAACAAAACTTTTATAAACGAATATTGTATGTCGTTTGTACAGTGATCGTGAACTATATGAAAACAGACATTTCTCACAGCTGTCAACGAACATTGTCTCGACTATTAGGCTATAGGTTACTAAAAATATAGGTGTGTTACCGAAAAGTGTGATAGGACGAAAAACATGATTTCTGCATTCTTAATTTTATTTTTTCTTAATTTAAATATAGTTCATGTGAAATCGTAGCCTCGTGGACTTAAAAAAATATTATATTTTAAGAGAACCCCTTTGAATATTGTCGTTCAGCAGAACTCAAGATGTCGCTGTGCGCCAGCCTTAAACATGTGTAGCTGCTTCTCAGTCTTTTTGTTAAATCATACCCGGTAGAGTGGTTCCAGACAAACACGCAGAAAAATCTGGGTGATTGCAATTCTCGCTTTATTTTTGTCTTAAATACAGCTGAAAAAGGCAAAACCATTTAAATTTTTTCTCTAATCTTTGAAAATGGACGTGGAAGCACTCGTTTTTCTGTGGTGGAGCACCTATTCCTTATTTTTGCTGCATGTCGCGCATGGAGACGTGAGCTATTCTTTCCCGGAAGAGATGAAACGAGGATCAATTATTGGAAACGTCGCCAAGGATCTCGGGCTGCAGACAGGTGCGCTGTCTACCAGAAGAGTCCGCATTAACACAGAGGGGACGGATAAACGTTATTGTGACATAAACCTGAAGAACGGAGAGCTGATTGTGGCCGACAGGATTGACCGTGAGGAACTTTGTGGAGAAAAGACTTCATGCATCCTAAAACAAGAGCTTGTTTTGGAGAATCCCTTAGAGCTGCACAGAATCAGCCTTCATGTTCAAGATATTAATGATAATTCTCCGATGTTTAACGAAAACATAATTACTTATGAAATTCGGGAATCAGCAGTAAGAGGAGCTCGTTTCGTGATCGAGGAAGCAAACGATGCAGATGTAGGTCAAAATTCAGTTCAGCTGTACAACCTTGAAAAAAACGAAAATTTCATTCTGGCTGCAAATGTAAACACAGTGGAGCTTGTTTTAGATAAAGAGCTTGATCGAGAAAAACAGAAGGAAATTAATTTGCTCCTCACAGCTTTAGATGGTGGATCTCCTCAAAGATCAGGTACTGCAGTTATTCATGTTAATGTTCTGGATGCAAATGATAACGCTCCAGTGTTTAGCCAGGCAGTTTATGAAGCCAGTCTACCTGAAAGCTCTCCTGTAGGTACTCTGGTGGTTACAGTGAGTGCAACTGATGCAGATGAAGGAGTGAATGGAGATGTTACTTATGATTTTAGTAATGTTAATGAAGAAGTGAGGAAGAAATTCAGAATTGACCGCATTTTAGGGAAAATATGTATAACTGAAATTGTAGACTATGAAGCTACACAATCATTTGAAATACGGATTAAAGCAAAAGATGGTCTGGGATTGTCATCTTATGCTAAGGTCATCATTTCTATAATTGATATGAATGACAACGCCCCTGTAGTTAGTCTGAAATCACTCACCAATCCCATACCAGAAGACACCTTATCTGGTACAGAAGTGGGCATCTTTAACATACAGGATAGAGACTATGGTAATAACCAACAGTTGCACTGCTTCATACAGCAAGATGCTCCCTTTAAATTGGTTCCTTCCATTAAAAACTATTATTCTCTGGTGACCACTGGAAAGTTGGATCGTGAATCAGAGTCTCAGTACAACATTACAATCACTGCTACTGATGAGGGATCTCCACCTTTTTCCTCTTCTAAAACGGTTCATTTATTTGTAGCTGACATCAATGATAATCCACCTGTATATAAGGAACAGTCCTATAGCGCATATATGAGTGAAAATAACAAACCTGGCTCCAGTTTATGTACTGTATCTGCTGTAGATCCCGACTGGAGACAAAACGGTACAGTGATTTATTCTCTTTTAGCTGGTGAGGTGAACGGTGCGTTAGTGTCCTCCATTCTCTCTGTTAATGGAGATACAGGTGTGATACATGCAGTCAGGTCATTTGATTATGAAAAGTTAGAGAATTTTAAAGTCCAAGTGATGGCCAGAGACAACGGCTCTCCTCCACTCAGTAGCAATGTGACTGTCAATGTGTTTATATCAGATGTGAATGACAATGCTCCTCAGATACTGTATCCCACCCAAGAGGGAAGCTCCTTGATAACAGAGTTGGTCCCCAAAGCTGCACAAGGAGGCACTCTGGTGTCCAAAGTCATAGCAGTGGACGCAGATTCTGGACAGAATGCCTGGTTGTCCTATCATATAGTCAAAGCCACAAATCCTGGACTTTTCAGTATTGGTCAACACAGTGGAGAAATCAGGACAGAGCGGGACATTTCAGTTTCTGACAGCATGAAACAAAACCTGATTGTTGCAGTAAAAGATAATGGACAGCCCTCTCTCTCTGCCACCTGTACCATGTATTTAATAATTTCTGATAACTTGGCTGAAGTGCCACAACAGAAAGATATTTCCTTTGATGAGAAGAACTCCAAGCTGACCACCTATCTATTAATTGCACTTGTGTCAGTGTCCACCTTTTTTCTGACCTTCATCATCATCATCTTGGGTGTAAGGTTTTGTCAGAGGAGAAAGCCCCGACTGTTGTTTGATGGAGCAGTTGCTATCCCAGGCACTTATCTTCCTCCCAATTACTCAGATGTTGATGGAACAGGAACTTTACGGAGCGCTTATAATTATGACACCTACCTGACAACGGGATCTAGAACCAGTGACTTTAAGTTTATCTCATCCTACAATGACAACACTTTACCTGCTGACCAGACTCTGAAGAAAAGTTTAGATGATTTTGCTGAGGCTTTTGGCAAACTGGAAAGCTGCTCAGAGGTATGATCACACTCTTTAGTCATTTTTCCATCATGATTTCTACATTTTTATTTCTTTATACATTTCTTTGTTTTACAAAGTGGAGCAGTTCTTAATGTTTAATTTCCTTAGTTATACAATTCCTGGTAAAATTATTTGCTTGCGTTATCCTGCATTTCTTGCAGTTATTGCGTCATTCTGTCAGTTTTATGCATATGTTTTAATTTGTGTCGCTTTCCGTACAAAGTAGATAGTCTAGTTTGTCTTTATGTTGTCTCGAGATAAACTGGCCAACTCCCCAGGGTGTCTTAATCATCCTGTTGAAGATAGCTACCAGTTCCCTCTGTACCTACAGTCAAAAGCTGGTATTTAAACTAGATTAACATATTTGTAATATAGTTTCTTTTATTATCATTATTCATTGTTTTTTGATAGTTGAAACATTGTAATAGGAATGGTTTCTGACTTTTAGAAATTGTTTTGTTCCTTAGTTTTTAGGAGTTTGCACTGAAGCTCAAAAGTAGCTGCAAAGTTTAAACATCAATATAATTCACACTTTTGTTTTTTGCTTTTGTCAATATCATGGTTTACATTTATAGCTGAATATGTTTGTAAATGTAAAAAACATGTTTTCACATCCAAACATTTTTTGTAATGTAAATATTGTTTTTGATGACTTTCATATAACCTATATACAACATAAAATGCTTTTCCCAGAATAATTATTGTGTGCTACGTTACCTTTCTTTTCCTCATTGTTAACAAGCTTCAAATCACTAAGTCAGTAATGTACTTTGAATAATTACCTGTTTCCCAGCTTGCCTATTCTTATTCAGTAAAACGCTAATTTTCAATAAAAACTATTTAATTTTAAATTAAGAATATTCAAATTTATACCCACTAAACAGATTTCTGTGGCTTTTATTGTATAATCACACCTACTTTGTATTGTTTGAAAAAGTGCCAAGTGTAATTTAAAGCTTTTATTTAGACCACATCTTCACTTTTTTTTATATAGTAGCTGTACATTCATTTCCAGTTATGGTGAGAGATATTGCTTAATTATTATTTGAAAATTATTTATAATTGTCATATTTGTCCTGTTTCAAATCCTGATGTGAAAGCAATGGCATAGAAGAAGCTCCCCGTTTTTGTGGTTAATTACTCTCAGAAATATTCACAACTCTCAAACATCCCATTCTGGGTATCTTTGGCAGATCATATTTATTTCATAGAGGACAACTTGTGGTAAAGAAGTGCATGGTAGATAAATTAAACGTACTAACTTATAATAATGAGAACAAAACTGCCTTACTGTAAACAATACCTGGTTTTCACCGTATCACAGAAAAATTAAATTATATTTAGAAATGTAATGGATCAGACCCGGCTGCAGAAAAAAATTAGAGGGTGGAGCCTTACATTTTTACGTGGGAGGGGGATACTTTTATTTAAAATTCACGCTAGGGGAGCTAGCTATGTTTATATAGAAATCAAAATGTGTGATTTTTAAAAAAACTATTTATTTTTGTGTTATTGCTGCAAATAAGTATTTGATTTCCTAATTATCCGGAAAGATTCTGGCCCCCAAAAACCTGTTAGTCCTCCTTTAAAAAGTCCACCTCCCCTCCCCTTATTGTTCTAACTTAGAACCACATGAGAAACTGTTTGAGGTCATAGCTGCATAAAGACACCTGTCCACCCCACACAATCAGTAAGGCTACTAACATAGCTAAGACCAAAGAACTGTCCAAAGACAACAGACAAAATTGTAGACCTCCACAAGGCTGGAAGGCGCCACAGGAAAACTGGCAAGCAGCTTGATAAAAAAGATCAACTGTTACACCAATTATTTCACAATGGAGGAAGGTAAAAATGAATGTCAATCTCCCTTGGACTGGGGCTCCATGCAAGATCTCACCTTACAGCATATTAATGAACTTAAGAAGAGTGAGGAATCAGAGGGACAACCTGAACAGAGCTGGAACCACGGTTTCCAAAGTTACTGGTGGCAATAGACTAAGACGTCATAGTTTAAAGTCATGCATGGCAAACAAGATTCCCCTGCTTAAATCGACTTCCAGGCCGGTCTTAAGTTTGCCTTTGACAGGTTGGATGAACGTCATGGGAGAACGCTTTGTGGTCAAATGAGAGCAAAATAGAAAATTTTTGTCCTAATTTCCCTCGCCATGTTTAGAGGATGAAGAAGGATGAGTAGCATCCTAAAAACACCATCCCTACTGTAAAGCATGGGGGTGGAAGCAGCATGCTTCGAAGTTGTTTTTCTGCACATGGTACAGTAAGACTGCAAAGAGAGGATGACCGGGCTTAGTAAGAAGCATATTGAGGTTCTGGAGTGGACTAGCCAGTCTCCAGACCCAAACTGTACAGAAAATCTTTAGAAGGAGCTCAAACTCTGTGTTTCTTAGTGACAGACCAGAGACCTGGCTGATCTGGAGAAGATCTGTGTGGAAGAATGGCCCAAAATCCCTGCTGCAATTTGTGATAACCTGCAGAAAAACTGCAGGAAACATTTGACCTCTGTAGTTGCAAACAAAGGGTACTCTACCAAAAACATTGATTTTCACAGGGGTTCAAATACTTATTTGCAGGAGTAGCAAACATATGAATAAAAAAAAAATCATACATGTGATTTCTGGATATTTTGTTTTTAGGTTGTCTCTCGTAGTGGACCTGCACCTAAGAGAAAAGTTTCAGACCCCTCAATAATTTGTAAGGGGGATAACTTGCAAAGTTGAAATTCTTATTTTCATTACTGTATTAACTGTGTATACATATGCATATGCATTTATATACACATAAGTATGTATTCATATATAAATGACATAGATAATAATATAATCGTTATATAAATATTGTTATAATAATATTAATAATAATATTGAATATACTATTGATTAGACAAGCAGCAGACAAAGCAGTCTATGTTTCACTGTGGAAGGATTTTTGGTTTGTTGTAATCACTTCCTGCTTCCTTTTGTGTTTACCATGATGCTTTGCGGCATTTTTGCTACCTTCTGTGACACCATTGAGTGAGATAGAAGTATGTTGTCACATGTTGCGTTTTGCTTGAAACCCTTTCGTATTAACTGTACACTGTCGTCAAAAGATATTAAACCGTTGGAGATTTCGAGTATATCGCTCCGGAAAGCAAATTACGCCAAACACACAGTGTCTGGGCTTCGGTGTAGATCCCCTGAGGGAAAAACCCAGCGCATCCGTGGCGATCTCAGCAAAACCATGCGCAAAGTTTGCCATTTGTGCGGCATAGAGAAGTGGGGGAACCCGT
>JAVLVB010000935.1:2069272-2135047 GCA_032876305.1 Orestias chungarensis
ATATATATATATATATATATATATATATATATATATATATATATATATATATATATATATATACAGTTTGTTCCTCCTTTCGTCCTGCTTTGTCTAGACCAGCGCAGAATGATCGAAGGAAAGGAAGTTGTGGGTGGAGAGGGACAGATAAAAAGCTGTTTCCTTTAAAATTCAAGCAAATAAAAGACTGACTCTGATCTGTAATATTTTTAAATGTGTTCATATGTTGCGTTCATATGTTGCGTAGTCTTCATCAATCTGAAAAAAATTGAGGTCTTGTATGTTTTTCGTACAACACAACCCCAGGGTGGCGCTATGTACAAGGCTTAAAATATTTGGCTTTCTTACATGTATTGGGCGTTATCAACATACTGCTGCTGTCTTAAAGTAGAGGACAATTGCGCATTTGTGTGTCTGCTGGTGTTAATTTGTACTCGTTTTATTTTATCTTTCATTCGTTCTTGGTGCTGACTAAAATTAATCAGATATTATGAATCATATTTTCATCATTGTTCTGTCGTCGGGATATTTTTTGTCCCTTTTCTGGATCCACGTCGCGCATGGAGACGTGAGCTATTCTTTCCCGGAGGAGATTAAACGAGGATCAGTTATTGGAAACATCGCCAAGGATCTAGGGCTCCAGACAGGTGCGCTGTCTACCAGAAGAGCCCGCATTGACACAGAGGGGACGGATAAACGTTACTGTGACATAAACCTGAAACACGGAGAGGTGATTGTGGCCAACAGGATTGACCGTGAGGAGCTTTGTGGAGAAAAGGTTTCATGCATCCTAAAACAAGAGCTTGTTTTGCAGAATCCGTTAGAGCTGCACAGAATCAGCCTTCATGTTCAAGATATTAATGATAATTCTCCGGAGTTCAACGAAAAGATAATTACTTATGAAATACAGGAATCGGCAGACAGAGGAGCTCGTTTCGTGATTGAGGAAGCAAACGATGCAGATGTAGGTCAAAATTCAGTTCAGCTGTACAACCTTGAAAAAAATGAACATTTCATTCTGGCTGCAAATGGAAACAGAGTGGAGATTGTTTTAGATTAAGAGCTTGATCGAGAAAAACAGAAGGAAATTAATTTGCTCCTCACAGCTTTAGATGGTGGATCTCCTCAAAGATCAGGTACTGCAGTTATTCATGTTAATGTTCTGGATGCAAATGATAACGCCCCGATTTTTAGCCAGGCCGTTTATGAAGCCAGTCTGCCAGAAAACTCTCCTGTAGGTACTCTGGTGGTTATAGTGAGTGCAACTGATGCAGATGAGGGAGTAAACGGAGATGTTACTTATGATTTTAGTAAAGTTAATGAAGATATGAGGACAAAATTCACAGTTGACCGCATTTCAGGGGAAATACGTATAACTGATATTGTAGACTATGAAGCTACAACATCATATGAAATACGGATTAAAGCTAAGGATGATCTGGGCTTGTCATCTTATGCCAAGGTCATAATTTCTATAACTGATGTAAATGACAACTCCCCTGTAGTTTTTCTGGAATCACTCACCAATCCCATTCCAGAAGACATCCCAGCTGGTACAGTGGTGGCCATCATTAACATACAGGATAGAGACTCTGAGAATAATCGACAGGTCCACTGTTTGATCCAGCAAAATATACCTTTTAAGTTGTCTCCTTCGATTAAAAACTATAATTCTCTGGTGACCACTGGAAAGCTGGATCGTGAATTAGAGTCTGAGTACAACATTTCAATCACTGCTACTGATGAGGGATCTCCACCTTTGTCCTCTTCTAAATTGGTTCAGTTATTTGTAGCTGACATTAATGACAATCCACCTGTATTTAAAGAACAGTCCTACAGTGCATATGTGAGTGAAAATAACAAACCTGGCTCCACTTTATGTACTGTATCTGCTGTAGATCCCGACTGGAGACAAAACGGTACAGTGATTTATTCTCTGTTGCCTGGTGAGGTGAACGGTGCGTCAGTGTCCTCCTATCTATCTGTTAATGGAGATACAGGTGTGATACATGCAGTCAGATCATTTGATTACGAAAAGTTAAAGAATTTTAAAGTCCAAGTGATGGCCAGAGACAACGGCTCTCCTCCACTCAGTAGCAATGTGACTGTCAATGTGTTTATATCGGATGTGAATGACAATGCTCCTCAGATACTGTATCCTACCCAAGCGAGAAACAGCTTGATGACTGAACTAGTCCCCAAAGCTGCACAAGGAGGCACTCTGGTGTCCAAAGTTATAGCAGTGGACGCAGATTCTGGACAGAATGCCTGGCTTTCAAATCATATAGTTAAAACCACAGATCCAGGACTTTTTAGTATTGGTCTACACAGTGGAGAGATAATGACAGAGCGGGACATTTCAGTATAAGACAGCATGAAACAAAATCTGATTGTTGCAGTAAAAGATAATGGACAGCCCTCTCTCTCTGCCACCTGTACCATGTATTTAATAATTTCTGATAACTTGGCTGAGATGCCACAACGGAAAGATATTTTTCTGGATGAGAAAAACTCCAAGTTGACTTCTTATCTGATCATCGCCCTGGTTTCTGTGTCTACCTTCTTTCTGACCTTCATCATCATCATCTTGGGTGTGAGGTTTTGTCACAAGAGAAAGCCCAGACTGTTGTTTGATGGAGCAGTTGCCATTCCAGGCAATTATCTTCCTCCCAATTACTCAGATGTTGACGGAACAGGAACTTTATTCAGCGGTTACAATTATGACACCTACCTGACAACGGGATCTAGAACCAGTGACTTTAAGTTTATCTCATCCTACAATGACAACACTTTACCTGCTGACCAGACTCTGAAGAAAAGTTTAGATTATTTTGCTGAGGCTTTTGGAGAACTGGAAGGATGCACAGAGGTATGATCATACGCTTTATTAATTTTTGCATCTATCAACTGATTTCCGGACATTTCTATATTTTACAAAGGGGAGCAGTTCTCAGTGTTTCATTGTTTTTTCTTATACCAAGAGGTTTCTTGTTTAAATTCTTTCCCAGCATCGTTATATATTTTTAAGGATACTCCAGCATTCTTCCATGTTTTAGTTTTATATATATTGTGTCAACTTGTGCCTTTAGTTTTATAAGGTAGTTATTCTAGTTTGTCTCTATGTCATCTTGCGATACAGTGCCAATATCTCTGGGGTATCTTTTTACTACTGTTGTAGATATGCTGTCAGCTCCCAATGGCACTGGACTCAAATGTCAGTATAAAAACTTGATCGACTTATCAGGGCAATTCATCCTTTTGTTTATAATTATTTTTCATTTTTATTTTTTTAATTTGAAATCTAGTGATACTTGTGATCAAATAAAAAAAAAAAATGGTTTTCTTCCTCAGTCTTAAGGAGTTTACATTTATACAGGATTTTCAACCTTTCATTTATTTTAAAATTGTATCTTTAAATTTCAATAACAATTTAAAGTCACAGTAATATTTTTATATGCCTTTTTCAATATCTTGTTTTGCTGCTAAATATTTATGGGAGTGTACAAACCATATTTTCTTATCCAATCATTGTTTATTGTACTGTTAATATGGTTTTTGATGACTTTAATAGGACGTAACAACAGGAAAATACAGAACAAACTGTGGTTGCCAGAAAAATTATGTTGTGTATTTTACATTCCTCCAACTCATTATTAACACCCTCTAAATTTTAAGTTTGTGTGTATTTGAAATAATTAACATTTTCACAGCGTGTCTATTCATATTCAATTACAAATGCTGACTTAAAAAATTGATAATAATATGATTTTAAATTTAAAATCTTCATATATAAACCTATAATATTTATTTTTTTGTGGCCGTTGGTCTAATGTCACACCTGCTCAGTCTTTTTTTTTTTTTCTGTAACATCTTCCAAATCTAACTTAAAGCCACGGTTTGTGGTTGGATCTCCTCCTTCTCTTTTTCAGTGATCTTACATTTACTTTACTTTATTTGGAATAGTAGTGCATGGTAAATTACAATCTCTTAGTAATTAGAAGAGAGCAAAACTGCACAGTTGTAATTTCCACCAGATTGACAGCTTCTCTAAAAACTGTTAAATTATATATAAAAATGCAATAAAGTGGATGAATGATACACATGAAACACTTTGTGGATACAAAAAGAGGCAGGTAGATTGCACGTAATGTTGTCACATTGTATTGATTTTATAAAGTACTTATGTAGGGAATTGTTTTACTGACATTAGAGACTCATTGTAATTTTGAGAAGATTTTATTTTCATGCAATCTTCATTTCTTTTCTAGTTCCAAGTGATCATATATTTTAGTGAGGAAATATATATATCCCGGCATGTTTGCCTCAGCTTTCTTTTCTAAACATGTTGTTACCTAGAGATCTAAATGCACAACTGCAAATGATTGGTATTATTTCAGTACTAAGAAAGGCTAAAAAGGAAAATATTTAATGATTACCATGTAATAGAACTTGCTGCATGAGTAAAACAAAATTGTTTTTGCTCATTGCTCCTTTTTTAAATCTTTTTTTCAATTTGGGTAGACCAGAGCAGAATAATTAAAGAAAGTTTTGATGTGGTTGCAGAGGGACAGACAAATAGCATTTCCTTTAAACTACAAGCACATAAGACGTAAGTCAATCATTAATTTTTAAATCTTATTTACATGTTTTATATTTTTGATCAATCAGAAAATGTTTGAAGTCTAGTATGTTTTTCTTCCTACAACTCGACCCCACGGTGGCGCTATGTACCAGCCTTAAAAAAATTAGATCCTTTACAACTATTACGCGTTAACAACCGACTGCTGCTGTCTTGAGGACAATTGCGCATTTGTGTGGCTGCTGGTGTTGCTTTGTAGTCTTTTTATTTTATCTTTCATGAATTTTTGATGCTGACTAAAATTAATCAGTTATTATGAATCATATTTTCGCCATTGTTCTGTCGTCGGGATATTTTTTGTCCATTTTCTGGATCCACGTCGTGTATGGAGACGTGAGCTATTCTTTCCCGGAGGAGATTAAACGAGGATCAGTTATTGGAAACATCGCCAAGGATCTCGGGCTGCAGACAGGTGCGCTGTCTACCAGAAGAGCCCGCATTGACACAGAGGGGACGGATAAACGTTACTGTGATATAAACCTGAAGCACGGAGAGCTGATTGTGGCCGACAGGATTGACCGTGAGGAGCTTTGTGGAGAAAAGACTTCATGCATCCTAAAACAAGAGCTTGTTTTGGAGAATCCGTTAGAGCTGCACAGAATCAGCCTTCATGTTCAAGATATTAATGATAATTCTCCGCAATTCAAAGAAAAAATGTTAAGTCTTGAAATTCGGGAATCAGCAGTAAGAGGAGCTCGTTTTGTTGTTGAGGAAGCAAAAGATGCAGATGTAGGTCAAAATTCAGTTCAGTTGTACAACCTTGAAAAAAATGAACATTTCATTCTGGCTGCAAATGGAAACAGAGTGGAGATTGTTTTAGATAAAGAGCTTGATCGAGAAAAACAGAAGGACATTAATTTGCTCCTCACAGCTTTAGATGGTGGATCTCCTCAAAGATCAGGTACTGCAGTTATTCATGTTAATGTTCTGGATGCAAATGATAACACTCCAATGTTTAGCCAGGCAGTTTATGAAGCCAGTCTACCTGAAAACTCTCCTGTAGGTACTGTGGTGGTTACAGTGAGTGCAACTGATGCAGATGAGGGAGTAAATGGAGATGTTACTTATGATTTTGGTAATGTTAATGAAGAAGTGAGTAAAAAATTTACGATTGACCGAATTTTAGGGGAAATACGTATAACTGATGCTGTAGACTATGAAGCTACACAATCATATGAAATAAAGATAAAAGCAAAGGATGGTCTGGGATTGTCATCTTATGCTAATGTGATAGTTTCTATAACTGATGTCAATGACAACGCCCCTGTAGTTAGTCTGAAATCACTCACCAATCCCATTCAAGAAGACATACCACCTGGTACAGAGGTGGCCATCATTAATATACAAGACAGAGACTCTGAGAATAATCGACAGGTGCGCTGCTCCATCCAGCAAAATGTACCTTTTAACTTGGTTCCTTCCATTAAAAACTATTATTCTCTGGTGACCACTGAAAAGCTGGATCGTGAATTAGAGTTTGAGTACAACATTACAATCACTGCTACTGATGAGGGATCTCCACCTTTGTCCTCTTCTAAAACGTTTCAGTTATTTGTAGCTGACATCAATGACAATCCACCTGTATTTAAGGAACAGTCGTACAATGCATATTTTAGTGAAAATAACAAACCTGGCTCCACTTTATGTACTGTATCTGCTCTAGATCCCGACTGGAGACAAAACGGTACAGTGATTTATTCTCTGTTACCTGGTGAGGTGAACGGTGCGTCAGTGTCCTCCTATTTATCTGTTAATGGAGATACAGGTGTGATACACGCAGTTAGGTCATTTGATTATGAAAAATTACAGAGTTTTAAAGTCCAAGTGATGGCCAGAGACAACGGCTCTCCTCCACTCAGTAGCAATGTGACTGTCAATGTGTTTATATCAGATGTGAATGACAATGCTCCTCAGATACTGTATCCCACCCAAGAGAGAAACGGCATGATGACTGAACTAGTCCCCAAAGCTGCACAAGGAGGCACTCTGGTGTCTAAAGTCATAGCAGTGGACGCAGATTCTGGACAGAATGCCTGGTTGTCCTATCATATAGTCAAAGCCACAGATCCTGGACTTTTTAGTATTGGTCTACACAGTGGAGAGATCAGGACAGAGCGGGACATTTCAGTATCTGACAGCATGAAACAAAACCTGATTGTTGCAGTAAAAGATAATGGACAGCCCTCTCTCTCTGCCACCTGTACCATCTATTTTATTATTTCTGATAACTTGGCCGAATTGCCACAAATGAAAGATATTTCTCTGGATGAGAAGAGCTCCAAATTGACTTCTTATCTGATCATCGCCCTGGTTTCTGTGTCTACCTTCTTTCTGACCTTCATCATCATCATCTTGGGTGTAAGGTTTTGTCACAAGAGAAAGCCCAGACTGTTGTTTGATGGAGCAGTAGCCATCCCAGGAACTTATCTTCCTCCCAATTACTCAGATGTTGATGGAACAGGAACTTTACGGAGCGCTTATAATTATGACACCTATCTGACAACGGGTTCTAGAACCAGTGACTTTAAGTTTATCTCATCCTACAATGACAACACGTTGCCTGCTGAACAAACTCTGAAGAAAAGTTTAGATGATTTCACTGAGGCTTTTGGCAAACTGGAAGGATGCACAGAGGTATGATCACACTCTTTAGTCAGTTTTTTATCCATTAAATGTTTTGAGGACATTTTTTTCGTTAAACATATTACTTGTTTTACAAAGTGGAGAATTGTTTACTGTCTATTGTCTTCTTCCTATTCCTATATGTTTCTTGGCAACATTCTTGGCTAGGATCAATATGCTTTTGTTGCAGTTTTTTTTGCATTTTTTCAAGTTTGCATTTTATACATATATATCCATATGTGTGCTTGTGTGCTCAAAGTCGATTTTGGGTTTGTTTTGTATGTTGTTCTTTGATATATTGGAAAACTCACCATGTTGTTTTCCTACTCAATTTTAAATATAGATACCAGCTCAATCTGAACCTGCAATGAAAAGCTGGTTTACAAACTAGATTGACATATTGTTTATATATGTTTTTTATTTTTGTTTGTTTTCTGGTCAGCAAAACACAATTATAGTAATGGTATCTTATTTTTAGTAATACATTTTTTCCTTAGTTTTAAATAATTTGGATTTATGAATTATTTGAAATATTGCATTTCTTTTAGTTATTTAGCTTTAAAATGTAAGTATCAATATAATTCACGTTTTTTTTTTCTTGTTATTATCACCCTCCAAATCATTAAGTCAGTAATGCATGATGAAACCCTAACTTTTCCCCTCCTTTTCTTTAAAAATGTTCATTTTAATAATACAAAAAAACTCTGTATACTTTAAGGTAAATATACAAACAGATGTCTGAGGTTTTCACTTGAAAATCCCTCCTACTTCATATTGTTTAAAAATGTGCAAGTTGTAATCTAAAGCTTTTATTTATTTAAAGCTCTCATTAGACATTTTCTTCCCTTTTTTTATAATGTGACCTTACATTTACTTCCAGTTTGAGAAAGA
This sequence comes from Orestias chungarensis, assembly GCA_032876305.1. Classification (NCBI taxonomy): domain Eukaryota; kingdom Metazoa; phylum Chordata; class Actinopteri; order Cyprinodontiformes; family Cyprinodontidae; genus Orestias; species Orestias chungarensis. The sequence continues at coordinate 2,077,425 of JAVLVB010000935.1, forward strand.
GATATTTTTAAATCGGGCTGAAAGATATTCGTAATTGTGTCATATCTGCTTCAGTCGACCTGATGTGAAAGCAATGGTAACAGAGAAGAAGCTCCCCGTTTTTGTGGTTAATTAGAAATATTCATGATTCTAAAGCATCCCATTCTGGGTATCTTTGGCACATTATTTTTATTTCATAGATGACAACCTATGGGAAAGAAGTGCATATAAATTACACTTACTAACTCATTTAAACAAGAACAAAAAAGTGTTATTGAAAACACCACCTGGTTTTCAGCCTCTCTCAGAATAAAGGTAATAAACTTGGTAAATGATGCACAGTAAATACTTTCAGTTTACAAAGAGAATGAAGAGTCAGTAGAGTGCAGATAATAATGTATCAGTGCATAGTTTTTTGATAGTATTTACATGTGAAATTTTGTCCTTTAATTGTCAGCACTGTTATTTTTATAGCCTTTACATTTTTTTGACATCTTAATGTGAATGTTTTGTGTAAAGGGATTTTACTGATTGAATATTTGGCCCAGCATTTTCACCTTAGTTTTTAGTTATACACTTTAGTATGTAGAGTGAAATGCATGACTTTAAAACATTAACATATAATTATTTCAGAAGTAAGCAACGCAAACAAGGAAAATATTGTATGGTTACAATATAACAGAACTTCTTACATAGATGCAATGCATATATTTATATATATACAGTTTTTTCCTCCTTTTGTCCTGCTTTGTCTAGACCAGCGCATAATGAAAGAGGAAAGGATATTGTAGGTGGAGAGGGAAAGATAAAAAGCTGTTTCCTTTAAAATTCAAGCAAATAAAAGACTGACTCCGATCTGTAATATTTTAAAAGCTATTCATTTGTTGTGTAGTCTTGATCTATCAGGAAATATTTGAGGTCTTGTATGTTTTTCAAACAACACAACCCCAGGGTGGCGCTATGTACCAGGCTTAAAATTTTTGGATTTCTTACATATGTTGGGCGTTATCAACCTACTGCTGCTTTCTTATAGTAGAGGAAAATTCCGCTTTTGTGTGTCTGCTGGTGTTAATTTGTACTCGTTTTATTTTATCTTTCATTCACGCTTGATCCTGATTAAAATTAATCAGATATTATGAATCATATTTTCGCCATTGTTCTGTCGTCGGGATATTTTGTGTCCCTTTTCTGGATCCACGTCGCGCATGGAGACGTGAGCTATTCTTTCCCGGAGGAGATGAAACGAGGATCAGTTATTGGAAACGTCGCCAAGGATCTTGGGCTGCAGACAGGTGCGCTGTCTACCAGAAGAGCCCGCATTGACACAGAGGGGACGGATAAACGTTATTGTGACATAAACCTGAAACACGGAGAGCTGTTTGTGGCCGACAGGATTGACCGTGATGAGCTTTGTGGAGAAAAGTCTTCATGCATCCTAAAACAAGAGCTTGTTTTGGAGAATCCGTTGGAGCTGCATCGGATCAGCCTTCATGTTCAAGATATTAATGATAATTCTCCGCAGTTCAACGAAAACATTTTCAGTCTCGAAATTCGAGAATCGGCATTGAGGGGAGCTCATTTCGTGATCGAGGAAGCAAACGATGCAGATGTAGGTCAAAATTCAGTTCAGCTGTACAACCTTGAAATAATGAACATTTAATTCTGTCAGCAAATGGAAACACAGTGGAGCTTGTTTTAGATAAAGTGCATGATCGAGAAAAACAGAAGGAAATTAATTTGCTCCTCACAGCTTTAGATGGTGGATCTCCTCAAAGAGCAGGTACTGCAGTTATTCATGTTAATGTTCTGGATGCAAATGATAACGCCCCAGTGTTTAGCAATGACGTTTATGAAGCCAGTCTGCCTGAAAACTCTCCTGTAGGTACTTTGCTGGTTACCGTGAGTGCAACTGATGCAGATGAGGGAGTGAATGGAGATGTTACTTATGATTTTGGTAATGTTAATGAAGAAGTGAGGAAGAAATTCACAATTGACCGCATTTTAGGGGAAATACGTGTAACAGATGCTTTAGACTATGAAGCTACACAATCATATGACATAAAGATAAAAGCAAAGGATGGTCTGGGATTGTCATCTTATGCTAATGTGATAGTTTCTATAACTCAGGTCAATGACAACGCCCCTGTAGTTAGTCTGAAATCGCTCACCAATCATATTCAAGAAGACATCCCACATGGTACAGAGGTGGCCATCATTAATATACAAGACAGAGACTCTGAGAATAATCGACAGGTGCGCTGCTCCATCCAGCAAAATGCACCTTTTAAGTTGGTTCCTTCCATTAAAAACTATTATTCTCTGGTGACCACTGAAAAGCTGGATCTTGAATTAGAGTTTGAGTACAACGTTACAATCACTGCTACTGATGAGGGATCTCCACCTTTGTCCTCTTCTAGAACGGTTCAGTTATTTGTAGCTGACATCAATGACAATCCACCTGTATTTGAGGAACAGTTGTACAGTGCATATGTGATTGAAAATAACAAACCTGGCTCCGCTTTTTGTACTGTATCTGCTGTAGATCCCGATTGGAGACAAAACGGTACAGTGATTTATTCTCTGTTGCCTGGTGAGGTGAATGGTACGTTAGTGTCCTCCTATTTATCTGTTAATGGAGATACAGGTGTGATACACGCAGTCAGGTCATTTGATTATGAAATATTACAGAGTCCAAGTATTAGCCAGAGACAACGGCTCTCCTCCACTAAGTAGCAATGTGACTATCAATGTGTTTATATCAGATGTGAATGACAATGCTCCTCAGATACTGTTTCCCACCCAAGAGGGAAGCTCCTTGATAACAGAGTTTGTCCCCAAAGCTGCACAAGGAGGAACTCTGGTGTCCAAAGTCATAGCAGTGGACACAGATTCTGGACAGAATGCCTGGCTGTCCTATCATATAGTCAAAGCCACAGATCCAGGACTTTTTAGTATTGGTCAACACAGTGGAGAGATAAGGACAGAGCGGGACATTTCAGTATCTGACAGCATGAAACAAAATCTGATTGTTGCAGTAAAAGATAATGGACAGCCCTCTCTCTCTGCCACCTGTGCCATCTATTTAATCATTTCTGATAACTTGGCCGAATTGCCACAATTGAAAGATATTTCTTTGGATGAGAAAAACTCCAAGTAAACTTCTTATCTGATCATCGCCCTGGTTTATGTGTCTACCTTCTTTCTGACCTTCATCATCATCATCCTGGGTGTGAGGTTTTGTCACAAGAGAAAGCCCAGACTGTTGTTTGATGGAGCAGTAGCCATCCCAGGCACTTATCTTCCTCCCAATTACTCAGATGTTGATGGAACAGGAACTTTACGTAGGGCTTATAATTATGACACCTATCTGACAACGGGATCGAGAACCAGTGATTTTAAGTTTATCTCATCCTACAATGACAACACTTTACCTGCTGACCAGACTCTGAAAAAAAGTTTAGATGATTTTGCTGAGGCTTTTGGAGAACTGGAAGGATGCACAGAGGTATGATCATACACTTTTTTCCTTTTTGCATCTATCAACTGATTTCCAGACATTTCTATATTTTAAAAAGGGGAGCAGTTCTCATTGTTTCATTGTTGTTTCTTATACCTAGAGGTTTCTTGTTTAAATTCTTTTCCAGCATCATTATGTATTTTTAAGGATACTCCAGCATTCTTCCATGTTTAAGTTTTATATATATCGTGTCAACTTGTGCCCTTGGTTTTATAAGGTAGTTATTCTAGTTTGTCTCTATGTCATCTTGCGATATAGAGCCAATATCTCAGGGGTATCTTTTTACTACTGTTGTAGATAGCAGTCAGCTCCCAATGGCACTGGACTCAAATGTCAGTATAAAAATTTGATCGACTTATCAGGGAAATTCATCCTTTTGTTTTTAATTATTTTTCATTTTTATTTTGTTTATTTGAAATCTAGTGATACTTGTCATCAAATTTAAAAATATATAGTTTTCTTCCTCAGTCTTAAGGAGTTTACTTTTATAAATGATTTTCAACCTTTCATTTATTTTAGAATTGTATCTTTAAATTTCAATAACAATTTAAAGTCACAGTAATATTTTTATATGCCTTTTCCAATATCTTGTTTTGCTGCTACATATTTTTGTCAGTGTACAAACCATATTTTCTTATCTAATCATTGTTTTTTGTACTGTTAATATGGTTTTTGATGACTTTAATAGGACGTAACAACAGGAAAATACAGAACAAACTGTGGTTGCCAGAAAAATGGTGTTGTGTATGTTACATTCCTCCTACTCATTATTAACACCCTCTAAATTTTAAGTTTGTGTGTATTTTAAATAATTAACATTTTCACTGTGTGTCTATTCATATTCAATTAAAAATGCTGACTTAAAAAAATGATAATAATATGATTTAAAATGTAAACTCCTCATACATAAACCTATAATATTTATTTCTTGTGGCCGTTGGTCTAATGTCACACATGCTTTGTCTTTTTTTTTTTTTTTTGTAACATCTTCCAGATCTTACTTAAAGCCTTGGTTTGTGGTTGGACCTCTTCCTTCTCTTTTTCAGTGATCTTACATTTACTTTACTTTATTTGGAATAGTAGTGCATGGTAAATTACAATCTCTTAGTAATTAGAAGAGAGCAAAACTGCACAGTTGTAATTTCCACCAGATTGACAGCTTCTCTAAAAACTGTTAAATTATATATAAAAATGCAATAAAGTGGATGAATGATACACATGAAACACTTTGTGGATACAAAAAGAGGCAGGTAGATTGCACGTAATGTTGTCACATTGTATTGATTTTATAAAGTACTTATGTAGGGAATTGTTTTACGGACATTAGAGACTCATTGTAATTTTGAGAAGATTTTATTTTCATGCAATCTTCATTTCTTTTCTAGTTCAAAGTGATCATATATTTTAGTGAGGAAATATATATATCCCGGCATGTTTGCCTCAGCTTTCTTTTCTAAACATGTTGTTACCTAGAGATCTAAATGCACAACTGCAAATGATTGGTATTATTTCAGTACTAAGAAAGGCTAAAAAGGAAAATATTTAATGATTACCATGTAATAGAACTTGCTGCATGAATAAAAAAACCTTTGTTTTTGCTCATTGCTCCTTTTTTAAATCTTTTTTTCACTTTGGGTAGACCAGAGCAGAATAATTAAAGAAAGTTTTGATGTGGTTGCAGAGGGACAGACAAATAGCATTTCCTTTAAACTACAAGCACATAAGACACAAGTCAATCTTTAATTTTTAAATCTTATTTATATGTTTTATATTTTTGATCAATCAGGAAACGTTAAGTCCTGTATGTTTTTCTTCCTACAACTCGACCCCACGGTGGCGCTATGTACCAGCCTTAAAATATTTAGATTCTTTACAACTATTACGTGTTATCAATCGACTGCTGCTGTCTTGAGGACAATTGCGCATTTGTGTGGCTGCTGGTGTTGCTTTGTAGTCTTTTTATTTTATATTTCATGAATTTTTGATGCTGACTAAAATTAATCAGATATTATGAATCATATTTTCGCCGTTGTTCTGTCGTCGGGGTATTTTGTGCCCCTTTTCTTGATCCACGTCGTGTATGGAGACGTGAGCTATTCTTTCCCGGAGGAGATGAAACGAGGATCAATTATTGGAAACGTCGCCAAGGATCTCGGGCTGCAGACAGGTGCACTGTCTACCAGAAGAGCCCGCATTGACACAGAGGGGACGGATAAACGTTATTGTGACATAAATCTGAAACACGGAGAGCTGATTGTGGCCGACAGGATTGACCGTGAGGAGCTTTGTGGGGAAAAGACTTCATGCATCCTAAAACAAGAGCTTGTTTTGGAGAATCCATTAGAGTTGCATCGGATCAGCCTTCATGTTCAAGATATTAATGATAATTCTCCGCAGTTCAAAGAAAAAATGTTCAGTCTTGAAATTCAGGAATCGGCAGACAGGGGAGCTCGTTTCGTGATTGAGGAAGCAAAAGATGCAGATGTAGGTCAAAATTCAGTTCAGCTGTACAACCTTGAAAAAAATGAACATTTCATTCTGGCTACAAATGGAAACACAGTGGAGCTTGTTTTAGATAAAGAGCTTGATCGAGAAAAACAGAAGGAAATTAATTTGCTTCTCACAGCTTTAGATGGTGGATCTCCTCAAAGATCAGGTACTGCAGTTATTCATGTTAATGTTCTGGATGCAAATGATAACGCTCCAGTGTTTAGCCAGGCAGTTTATGAAGCCAGTCTACCTGAAAACTCTCCTCTAGGTACTGTGGTGGTTACAGTGAGTGCAACTGATGCAGATGAGGGAGTAAATGGAGATGTTACTTATGATTTTGGTAATGTTAATGAAGAAGTGAGTAGAAAATTTACGATTGACCAAATTTTAGGGGAAATACGTATAACTGATGCTGTAGACTATGAAGCTACACAATCATATGAAATAAAGATAAAAGCAAAGGATGGTCTGGGATTGTCATCTTATGCTAATGTGATAGTTTCTATAACTGATGTCAATGACAACGCCCCTGTAGTTACTCTGAAATCACTCACCAATCATATTCAAGAAGACATCCCACCTGGTACAGAGGTGGCCATCATTAATATACAAGACAGAGACTCTGAGAAAAATCGACAGGTGCGCTGTTCCATCCACCAAAATGTACCTTTTAAGTTGGTTCCTTCTATTAAAAACTATTATTCTCTGGTGACCACTGAAAAGCTGGATCGTGAATTAGAGTTTGAGTACAACATTACAATCACTGCTACTGATGAGGGATATCCACCTTTGTCCTCTTCTAAAACGGTTCAGTTATTTGTAGCTGACATCAATGACAATCCACCTGTATTTAAGGAACAGTCGTACAGTGCATATGTGAGTGAAAATAACAAACCTGGCTCCACTTTATGTACTGTGTCTGCTATAGATCCCGACTGGAGACAAAACGGTACAGTGATTTATTCTCTGTTACCTGGTGAGGTGAACGGGGCGTCAGTGTCCTCCTATTTATCTGTTAATGGAGATACAGGTGTGATACACGCAGTCAGGTCATTTGATTATGAAAAATTACAGAGCTTCAAAATCCAAGTGATTGCCAGAGACAATGGCTCTCCTCCACTCAGTAGCAATGTGACTGTCAATGTGTTTATATCAGATGTGAATGACAATGCTCCTCAGATACTGTATCCTACCCAAGAGAGAAACGGCATGATGACTGAACTAGTCCCCAAAGCTGCACAAGGAGGCACTCTGGTGTCTAAAGTCATAGCAGTGGACGCAGATTCTGGACAGAATGCCTGGTTGTCCTATCATATAGTCAAAGCCACAGATCCTGGACTTTTTAGTATTGGTCTACACAGTGGAGAGATCAGGACAGAGCGGGACTTTTCAGTATCTGACAGCATGAAACAAAACCTGATTGTTGCAGTAAAAGATAATGGACAGCCCTCTCTCTCTGCCACCTGTACCATCTATTTTATTATTTCTGATAACTTGGCCGAATTGCCACAAATGAAAAATATTTCTCTAGATGAGAAAAACTCCAAGTTGACTTCTTATCTGATCATCGCCCTGGTTTCTGTGTCTACCTTCTTTCTGACTTTCATCATCATCATCTTGGGTGTGAGGTTTTGTCAGAGGAGAAAGCCCCGACTGTTGTTTGATGGAGCGGTAGCTATCCCAGGCAATTATCTTCCTCCCAATTACTCAGATGTTGATGGAACAGGAACTCTACACAGCGCTTATAATTATGACACCTATCTGACAACGGGATCGAGAACCAGTGACTTTAAGTTTATCTCATCCTACAATGACAACACGTTGCCTGCTGACCAGACTCTGAAGAAAAGTTTAGATGATTTCACTGAGGCTTTTGGCAAACTGGAAGGATGCACAGAGGTATGATCACACTCTTTAGTCAGTTTTTTATCCATTAAATGTTTTGAGGACATTTTTTTCGTTAAACATTTTACTTGTTTTACAAAGTGGAGCAGTTTTTACCGTTTATTTTCTTTTTCCTATTCCTATATGTTTCTTGGCAACATTCTTAGCAAGTGTCGTTATGCTTTTGTTGCAGTTATTCTAGCATTTTTTCAGGTTTGCATTTTATTCATATATATCAATATGTGTTTGTGTGTGCAAAGCAGATTTTGGGTTTGTTTTGTATGTTGTCCTTTGATATATTGGAAAACTCTCCATGTTGTCTTCCTACTCATGTTAAATATAGATACCAGCTCCATCTGAACCTGCAGTGAAAAGCTGGTTTACAAACTAGATTGACATATTGTTTATATATGTTTGTTTGTTTTCTTCTCGGTAAAACATAATTATAGTAATGGGATCTGAGTTTTAGAAATACGTCTTTTCTTTAGTTTTGAATAATTTGAATTCATGAATTATTTGAAACATTGCATTTCTTTTAGTTATTTAGCTTTAACATTTAAGTATCAATATAATTCACGTTTTTTTTTTCTTTTTCATTATTATCACACTCCAAATTATTAAGTCAGTAATGCATGATGAAACCCTAACTTTTCCCTGCTTTTCTTTAAAAATGTTCATTTTAATAATAAAAAACTGTATATGCTTTTAAATTAAATATACAAACAGATGTCTGAGGTTTTCACTTGAAAATCACTCCTACTTCATATTGTTTAAAAATGTGCAAGTTTTAATCTAAAGCTTTTATTTATTTAAAGCTCTCATTAGACATTTTCTTCCCTTTTTTATAATGTGACCTTACATTTACTTCCAGTTTGAGAAAGGGATATTGTTAAATTGGGCTGAAAGATATTCGTAATTGTGTCATATCTGGTTCAGTCGACCTGATGTGAAGGCAATGGTAACAGAGAAGAAGCTCCCCGTTTTTGTGGTTAATTAGAAATATTCATGATTCTAAAGCATCCCATTCTGGGTATCTTTGGCACATTATTTTTATTTCATAGATGACAACCTATGGGAAAAGAAGTGCATATAAATTACACTTACTAACTCATTTAAACAAGAACAAAAAAGTGTTATTGAAAACACCACCTGGTTTTCAGCCTCTCTCAGAATAAAGGTAATAAACTTGGTAAATGATGCACAGTAAATACTTTCAGTTTACAAAGAGAATGAAGAGTCAGTAGAGTGCAGATAATATTGTATCAGTGCATAGGTTTTTGATAGTATTTACATGTGAAATTTTGTCCTTTAATTGTCAGCACTGTTATTTTTATAGCCTTTACATTTTTTTGACATCTTAATGTGAATGTTTTGTATAAAGGGATTGTACTGATGGAATATTTGGCCCAGCGTTTTCGCCTTTGTTTTTAGTTATGCACATTATTATGTAGAGTGAAATGCATGACTCCAAAATATTTATATATCATTATTTAAGAAGTAAGCAACACCAACAAGGAACATATTGTATGATTACATTGTAACAAAACGTGTTACATCAATAGTTTGTTCCTCCTTTCTTCCTGCTTTGTCTAGGCTGCCGCAGAATGATCGAATGAAAGGTTGATGTGAATGTAGAGGGACAGATAAAAAGCTGTTGCTTTTAAAATTCAAGCAAATAAAAGACTGACTCCGATCTGCAATATTTTAAAACCTATTCATATGTTGTATATTCTTGATCAATCTTGAAAAATTTGAGGTCTTGTATGTTTTTTCTACAAGACGACCCCAGGGTGGCGCTATGTACCAGGCTTGAAATATTTTATTTTCTTACATGTATTGGGCGTTATCAACCTACTGCTGCTGTCTTATAGTAGAGGACAATTCCGCATTTGTGTGGCTACTGGTGTTGTTTCTTAGAATACTGTCTTTATTTTTTTACCTTCATTGATTCTTAATTCTGACTAAAATTAATCAGTTATTATGAATCATATTTTCGCCATTGTTCTGTCGTCGGGGTATTTGTTGTCCCTTTTCTGGATCCACGTCGCGCATGGAGACGTGAGCTATTCTTTCCCGGAGGAGATGAAACGAGGATCAGTTATTGGAAACATCGCCAAGGATCTCGGGCTGCAGACAGGTGCGCTGTCTACCAGAAGAGCCCGGATTAACACAGATGGGACGGATAAACGTTACTGTGATATAAACCTGAAGCACGGAGAGCTGATTGTGGCCGACAGGATTGACCGTGAGGAGCTTTGTGGAGAAAAGGCTTCATGCATCCTAAAACAAGAGCTTGTTATGCAGAATCCGTTAGAGCTGCACAGAATCAGCCTTCATGTTCAAGATATTAATGATAATTCTCCGCAGTTCAACGAAAAAATGTTCAGTCTTGAAATTCATGAATCGGCAGACAGGGGAGCTCGTTTCGTTATCGAGGAAGCAAACGATGCAGATGTAGGTCAAAATTCAGTTCAGCTGTACAACCTTGAAAAAAATGAAAATTTCATTCTGGCTGCAAATGGAAACACGGTGGAGCTTGTTTTAGATAAAGAGCTTGATCGAGAAAAACAGAAGGAAATTAATTTGCTCCTCACAGCTTTAGATGGTGGATCTCCTCAAAGATCAGGTACTGCAGTTATTCATGTTAATGTTCTGGATGCAAATGATAACGCTCCAGTGTTTAGCCAGGCCGTTTATGAAGCCAGTCTGCCTGAAAACTCTCCTGTAGGTACTCTGGTGCTTACAGTGAGTGCAACTGATGCAGATGAGGGAGTGAATGGAGATGTTACTTATGATTTTGGTAATGTTAATGAAGAAGTGAGAAAGAAATTCACAATTGACCGCATTTTAGGGGAAATACGTGTAACAGATGCTGTAGACTATGAAGCTACAACATCATACGAAATACGAATTAAAGCAAAGGATGGTCTGGGGTTGTCATCTTATGCTAATGTGATAATTTACATAACTGATGTGAATGACAATGCTCCTGTAGTTTTTCTGGAATCACTCACCAATCCCATTCCAGAAGACATCCCACCTGGTACAGAGGTGGCCATCATTAACATACAGGATAGAGACTCTGAGAATAATCGACAGGTCCACTGTTCTATCCAGCAAAACGTACCTTTTAAATTATCTACTTCCATTAAAAACTATTATTCTCTGGTGACCACTCGAAAGCTGGATCGTGAATCACAGTTTGAGTATAATATTACAATCACTGCTACTGATGAGGGATCTCCACCTTTGTCCTCCTCTAAAGCGGTTCAGCTATTTGTAGCTGACATAAATGACAATCCACCTGTATTTAAGGAACAGTCGTACAGTGCATATGTGAGTGAAAATAACAAACCTGGCTCCACTTTATGTACCGTATCTGCTCTAGATCCGGACTGGAGACAAAACGGTACAGTGATTTATTCTCTGTTACCTGATGAGGTGAACGGTGTGTCAGTGTCCTCCTACTTATCTGTTAATGGAGATACAGGCGTGATACACTCAGTCAGGTCATTTGATTATGAAAAAGTACAGAGTTTTAAAGTCCAAGTGATGGCCAGAGACAACGGCTCTCCTCCTCTTAGTAGCAAAGTTACAGTAAAAGTGTTTATATCAGATGTGAATGACAATGCTCCTCAGATACTGTATCCCACCCAAGAGGGAAGCTCCTTGATTATGGAGTTGGTCCCCAAAGCTGCACAAGGAGGCACTCTGGTGTCCAAAGTCATAGCAGTGGACGCAGATTCTGGACAGAATGCCTGGCTGTCCTATCATATAGTCAAAGCCACAGATCCAGGACTTTTCAGTATTGGTCTACACAGTGGAGAGATCAGGACAGAGCGGGACATTTCAGTATCAGACAGCATGAAACAAAACCTGATTGTTGCAGTAAAAGATAATGGACAGCCCTCTCTCTCTGCCACCTGTACCATCTATTTAATAATTTCTGATAACTTGGCCGAAGTGCCACAACTGAAAGATATTACTTTGGATGAGAAAAACTCCAAGTTGACTTCTTATCTTATCATCGCCCTGGTTTCTGTGTCTACCTTCTTTTTGACTTTCATCATCATCATCTTGGGTGTGAGGTTTTGTCAGAGGAGAAAGCCCAGACTGTTGTTTGATGGAGCAGTTGCTATCCCAGGAAATTATCTTCCTCCCAATTACTCAGATGTTGACGGAACAGGAACTTCACGGAGCGCTTATAATTATGACACCTATCTGACAACAGGATCTAGAACCAGTGACTTTAAGTTTATCTCATCCTACAATGACAACACGTTGCCTGCTGACCAGACTCTGAAGAAAAGTTTAGATGATTTTGCTGAGGCTTTTGGCAAACTGGAAAGCTGCTCAGAGGTATGATCACACTCTTTAGTCAGTTTTGCATCCATTAACTGTTTTCAGGACATTTATCTCTTTAAACATTTTACTTGTTTTACAAAGTGGAGCATTTTTTAGCGTTCATTTTATTTTTCTTATTCCTATATGTTTCTTGGTAAATTCTTGGCAAGTGTCGTTATGCTTTTGTTGCAGTTATTGTAGTATTTTTTCAGGTTTCCATTTCATTCATATATATCAATATGTGTGCTTGTCTGTGCAAAGTAGATTTTTGGTTTGTTTTTATGTTGTCCTTTGCTATATTGGAAAACTCTTCATGTTGTCTTCACCCTTAGGTTGAATAGAGGCAGCCCCCTCTGAACCTGCCGTGAAAACCTGTTTTACAAAATAGATTAATATATTATTTATAAACCTTTTTTTTTTTGGTAGGTTAAACATATAGTAATGGTATCGGAATTTTAGAAATACTTTTGTTCCTTAGTTTTAAATAATTTGCATTCATGAATTATGTTTAACATTTAATTTATTTTAGTTATTTAGTTTTAAAGTTTAAGTGTTAATATAATTCACGTTTTTTTTTTTCTTCTCATTATTATCACCCTCCAAATCATTAAGTCAGTAATGCATGATGAAACCCTAACTTTTTCCCTGCTTTTATTTAAAAAAAAATATTTTAATCATAAAAAAAACTGTATGTACTTTTAAGTTAAATATACAAACAAATGTCTCTGGCTTTCACTTGAAAATCATCGACCTGATGTGAAAGCAATAGGAACAGAGAAGAAGCTCCCTGTTGTTGTGGTTAATTACTCTAAGAATTATTCATGATTCCAAAGCATTCTATTATGGGTATCTTTGGCACATTATGTTTATTTCATAGATGACAACCTATGAGAAAGTAGTGCATGTAAATTACACGTACTAACTCATTTCAATGCGAACAAAAATGTGTTATTGTAAACACCACCTGGTTTTCAGCCTCTCTAAGAATAATTACAAGGAATTTAGAAAGGTAATAAACTTGGTAAATGATGCACAGTAAATACTTTCAGTTTACAAAGAGAATGAAGATTCAGTAGACTGCAGATAATAAAGTATAAGTGCATAGGTTTTTGATAGTATTTACATGTGAAATGTTTTTTTTTTTTTATGTCAGTCATTGTTATTTTTACAGCTTTTAAATTTTTTTGACATCTTAATGTGAATGTTTTGAATAAAGGGATTTTATTGATTGAATATTTGTCCCATCATTTTCGCTTTAGTTTTTAGTTATACACATTATTATGTAGAGTGAAATACATGACTCCAAAATATGTATATATAATTATTTAACAAGTAAGCAACGCCAACAAGGAACATATTGTATTATTACAAAACTTGTTACATCAATAGTTTTTCCTGCTTTCTTCCTGCTTTGTCTAGGCTGCAGCAGTATGATCGAATAAAAGGTTGTTGTGAATGTAGAGGGACAGATAAAAAGCAGTTTCCTTTAAAATTCTAGCAAATAAAAGACTGACTCCGATCTGTAATATTTTAAAAGCTATTCATACGTTGTATATTCTTGATCAATCTTGAAAAATTTGAAGTCTTGTATTGTTTTCCTACAACAAAACCCCAGGGTGGCGCTATGTACCAGGCTTAAAATATTTTATTTTCTTACATGTATTGGGCGTTATCAACCTACTGCTGCTGTCTTATAGTAGAGGACAATTTTGCATTTGTGTGGCTACTGGTGTTGTTTCTTAGGCTACTGTTTTTATTTTATCCTTCATTGATTCTTAATTCTGACTAAAATTAATCAGATATTATGAATCATATTTTCGCCATTGTTCTGTCGTCGGGATATTTTTTGTCCCTTTTCTGGATCCACGTCGCGCATGGAGACGTGAGCTATTCTTTCCCGGAGGAGATGAAACGAGGATCAGTTATTGGAAACATCGCCAAGGATCTTGGGCTGCAGACAGGTGCGCTGTCTACCAGAAGAGCCCGCATTGACACAGAGGGGACGGATAAACGTTACTGTGACATAAACCTGAAACACGGAGAGCTGATTGTGGCCGACAGGATTGACCGTGAGGAACTTTGTGGAGAAAAGACTTCATGCATCCTAAAACAAGAGCTTGTTTTGGAGAATCCGTTAGAGCTGCACAGAATCAGCCTTCATGTTCAAGATATTAATGATAATTTTCCGCAATTCAACGAAAAAATGTTCAGTCTTGAAATTCATGAATCGGCAGGCAGGGGAGCTCGTTTCGTGATCGAGGAAGCAAACGATGCAGATGTAGGTCAAAATTCAGTTCAGCTGTACAACCTTGAAAAAAATGAACATTTCATTCTGGCTGCAAATGGAAACACAGTGGAGCTTGTTTTAGATAAAGAGCTTGATCGAGAAAAACAGAAGGAAATTAATTTGCTCCTCACAGCTTTAGATGGTGGATCTCCTCAAAGATCAGGTACTGCAGTTATTCATGTTAATGTTCTGGATGCAAACGATAACGCTCCAGTGTTTAGCCAGGCAGTTTATGAAGCCAGTCTATCTGAAAACTCTCCTGTAGGTCTTGTGGTGCTTACAGTAAGTGCAACTGATGCAGATGAGGGAGTGAATGGAGATGTTACTTATGATTTTGGTAATGTTAATGAAGAAGTGAGAAAGAAATTCACAATTGACCGCATTTTTGGGGAAATACATGTAGCAGATACTGTAGACTATGAAGCTGCAATATCTTATGAATTACGTATTAAAGCGAAGGATGGTCTGGGGTTGACATCTTATGCTAATGTCATCATTTTTATAACTGATATAAATGACAACGCCCCTGTAGTTAGTCTGAAATCACTCACCAATCCCATTCAAGAAGATATCCCACCTGGTACAGAGGTGGCCATCATTAACATACAAGATAGAGACTCTGAGAATAACCGGCAAGTTCATTGTTTTATCCAGCAAAATGTACCTTTTAAGTTGTCTCCTTCCATTAAAAACTATTATTCTCTGGTGACCACTGGAAAGCTAGATCGTGAATTAGAGTCCGAGTACAACATTACAATCACTGCTACTGATGAGGGATCTCCACCTTTGTCCTCTTCTAAAACGGTTCAGTTATTTGTAGCTGACATAAATGACAATCCACCTGTATTTAAGGAACAGTCGTACAGTGCATATGTGAGTGAAAATAACAAACCTGGCTCCACTTTATGTACTGTATCTGCTGTAGATCCCGATTGGAGACAAAACGGTACAGTGATTTATTCTTTGTTGCCTGGTGAGGTGAACGGTGCGTCAGTGTCCTCATATCTATCTGTTAATGGAGATACAGGTGTGATACACTCAGTCAGGTCATATGATTATGAAAAATTACAGAGTTTTAAAGTCCAAGTGATGGCCAGAGACAACGGCTCTCCTCCACTCAGTAGTAACGTGACTGTTAATCTGTTTATAGCAGATGTTAATGACAATGCTCCTCAGATACTGTATCCCACCCAAGAGGGAAACTCCTTGATTACGGAGTTGGTCCCCAAGGCTGCACAAGGAGGAACTCTGGTGTCCAAAGTTATAGCAGTGGACGCAGATTCTGGACAGAATGCCTGGCTGTCCTATCATATAGTCAAAGCCACAGATTCTGTGCTTTTTCGTATTGGTCAACACAGTGGAGAGATCAGAACAGAGCGGGACATTTCAGTGTCTGACAGCATGAAACAAAACCTGATTGTTGCAGTAAAAGATAATGGACAGCCCTCTCTCTCTGCCACCTGTACCATCTATTTTATTATTTCTGATAACTTGGCAGAATTGCCACAAATGAAAGATATTTCTCTGGATGAGAAGAGCTCCAAATTGACTTCTTATCTGATCATCGCCCTGGTTTCTGTGTCCACATTCTTTCTGACTTTCATCATCATCATCTTGGGTGTAAGGTTTTGTCACAAGAGAAAGCCCAGACTGTTGTTTGATGGAGCAGTAGCCATCCCAGGAACTTATCTTCCTCCCAATTACTCAGATGTTGATGGAACAGGAACTTTACGGAGCGCTTATAATTATGACACCTACCTGACAACAGGATCTAGAACCAGTGACTTTAAGTTTATCTCATCCTACAATGACAACACTTTACCTGCTGACCAGACTCTGAAGAAAAGTTTAGATGATTTCGGTGAGGCTTTTGGAGAACTGGAAGGATGCACAGAGGTATGATCACACTCTTTAGTCAGTTTTTCATCCATTAACTGTTTTGAGGACATTTTTTTCCTTAAACATTTTACTTGTTTTACAAAGTGGAGCAGTTTTTACCGTTCATTTTCGTTTTCCTATTCCTATATGTTTCTTGGCAACATTCTTGGCTAGGGTCGTAATGCTTTTGTTGCAGTTATTCTAGAATTTTTTCAGGTTTGCATTTTATACATATATATCAATATGTGTGCTTGTCTGTGCAAAATAGATTTTTAGGTTTGTTTTTATGTTGTCCTTTGATATATTGGAAAACTCTCCATGTTGTCTCCCTACTCATGTTAAATATAGATACCAGCTCCATCTGAACCTGCAGTGAGAAGCTGGTTTACAAACTAGATTGACATATTGATTATATATGTTTTTTATGTTTGTTTGTTTGTTTGTTTTCTGGTCAGCAAAACATAGTTATAGTAATGGGATCTGATTTTTAGAAATACCTTTTTTTCCTTAGTTTTAAATAATTTGCATTCATGAATTATTTGAAACATTTCATTTATTTTAGTTATTTAGCTTTAAAATGTAGGTATCAATATAATTCACGTTTTTTTTTTCTTTCTCATTATTATAACCCTCCAAATTATTAAGTCAGTAATGTATTACTTTTTCCCTGCTTTTCTTTGAAAACGTTCATTTTAATAAAAAAAAAACTGTATATACTTTTAAATTAAATATACGAACAGATGTGTGAGGTTTTCACTTGAAAAGAACTCCTACTTGATATTGTTTAAAAATGTGCAAGTTGTAATCTAAAGCTTTTATTTATCTAAAGCTCTCATTAGACATTTTCTTCCCTTTTTTTATAATGTGACCTTACATTTACTTCCACTTTGAGCAAGAGATATTGTTAAATTGGGCTGAAAAATATCTCTAATTGTGTCATATTTGCTTCAGTCGACCTGATGTGAAAGCAATGGTAACAGAGAAAAATGCTCCCCGTTTTTATGGTTAATTAGAAATATTCATGATTCTAAAGCATCCCATTCTGGGTTTCTTTGGCATATTATGTTTATTTCATAGATGACAACGTATGGGAAAGAAGTGCATATAAATTACACTTACTAACTCATTTAAATGAGAAGAAAAAAGTGATATTGAAAACACCACCTGGTTTTCCACATCTTTCAGAATAAAGGTAATAAACGTGATGAATGATGCACAGTAAATACTTTCAGATTACAAAGAGAATGAAGAGTCAATAGAGTGCAGATAATAATGTATCAGTGCATAGGTTTTTGATAGTATTTACATGTGAAATTGTGTTCTTTAATTGTCAGTCATTGTTATTTTTATAGCCTTTACATTTTTTTGACATCTTAATGTGAATGTTTTGTGTAAAGGGATTTTACTGATTGAATATTTGGCCCAGCATTTTCACCTTAGTTTTTAGTTATACACTTTAGTATGTAGAGTGAAATGCATGACTTTAAAACATTTACATATAATTATTTCAGAAGTAAGCAACGCAAACAAGGAAAATATTGTATGGTTACAATATAACAGAACGTGTTACATCGATGCAATGCATATATTTATATATATACAGTTTTTTTCTCCTTTCGTCCTGCTTTGTCTAGACCAGCGCAGAATGATCGAAGGAAAGGATATTGTAGGTGGAGAGGGAAAGATAAAAAGCTGTTTCCTTTAAAATTCAAGCAAATAAAAGACTGACTCTGATCTGTAATATTTTAAAAGCTATTCATTTGTTGTGTAGTCTTGATCTATCAGGAAATATTTGAGGTCTTGTATGTTTTTCAAACAACACAATCCCAGGGTGGCGCTATGTACCAGGCTTAAAATATTTGGATTTCTTACATGTATTGGGCGTTATCAATCTACTGCTGCTGTCTTATAGTAGAGGACAATTGCGCATTTATGTGTCTGCTGGTGTTAATTTGTACTCGTTTTATTTTATCTTTCATTCGTTCTTGATGCTGACTAAAATTAATCAGATATTATGAATCATATTTTCGTCATTGTTCTGTCGGCGGGATATTTTGTGTTCCTTTTCTGGATCCACGTCGCTTATGGAGACGTGAGCTATTCTTTCCCTGAGGAGATGAAACGAGGATCAGTTATTGGAAACATCGCCAAGGATCTTGGGCTGCAGACAGGTGCGCTGTCTACCAGAAGAGCCCGCATTGACACAGAGGGGACGGATAAACGTTACTGTGATATAAACCTGAAGCACGGAGAGCTGATTGTGGCCGACAGGATTGACGGTGAGGAGCTTTGTGGAGAAAAAGCTTCATGCATCCTAAAACAAGAGCTTGTTTTGGAGAATCCATTAGAGCTGCACAGAATCAGCCTTCATCTTCAAGATATTAATGATAAGTCTCCGCAGTTCAAAGAAAAAATGTTCATTCTTGAAATTCAGGAATCGGCAGTGAGAGGACCTCGTTTTGTGATTGAGGAAGCGAAAGATGCAGATGTAGATGGAAATTCAGTTCAGCTGTACAACCTTGAAAAAAACGAAAATTTCATTCTGGCTACAAATGGAAACACAGTGGAGTTTGTTTTAGATAAAGAACTTGATCGAGAAAAACAGAAGGCAATTCATTTGCTCCTCACAGCTTTAGATGGTGGATCTCCTCAAAGATCAGGTACTGCAGTTATTCATGTTAATGTTCTGGATGCAAACGATAACGCCCCAGTGTTTAGCCAGGCCGTTTATGAAGACAGTCTACCTGAAAACTCTCTTGTAGGTACTTTGGTGGTTACAGTGAGTGCAGTTGATGCAGATGAGGGAGTGAATGGAGATGTTACTTATGATTTCGGTAATGTTAATGAAGAAGTGAGTAAAAAATTTAAGATTGAAAGCGTTTTAGGGGAAATACGTATAACTGATGTTATAGACTATGAAGCTACACAATCATACAAAATACGGATTAAAGCAAAGGATGGTCTGGGCTTGTCATCTTATGTTAAGGTCATCATTTCTATAACTGATGTAAATGACAACGCCCCTGTAGTTAGTCTGGAATAACTCACCAATCCCATTCCAGAAGACATCCCAGCTGGTACAGAGGTGGCTATCATTAATGTACAAGACAGAGACTCTGAGAAAAACCAACAGGTGCGGTGCTCCATCCAGCGAAATGTACCTTTTAAGTTGTCTCCTTCTATTAAAAACTATTATTCTCTGGTGACCACTGGAAAGCTGGATCGTGAATTAGAGTTTGAGTACATTACAATCACTGCTACTGATGAGGGATCTCCACCTTTGTCCTCTTCTAAAACGGTTCAATTATTTGTAGCTGACATCAATGATAATCCACCTGTATTTAAGGAATAGTTGTACAGTGCATATGTGAGTGAAAATAACAAACCTGGCTCCACTTTATGTACTGTATCTGCTCTAGATCCCGACTGGAGACAAAACGGTACAGTGATTTATTCTCTGTTACCTGGCGATATGAACGGTGCCTCTCTGTCCTCCTATTTATCTGTTAATGGAGATACAGGTGTGATACACGCAGTCAGGTCATTTGATTATGAAAAGTTAAAGAATTTTAAAGTCCAAGTGATGGCCAGAGACAACGGCTCTCCTCCACTTAGTAGCAATGTGACAGTAAAAGTGTTTATATCAGATGTTAATGAAAATGCTCCTCAGATACTGTATCCCACCCAAGAGGGAAGCTCCTTGATTATGGAGTTGGTCCCTAAAGCTGCACAAGGAGGCACTCTGGTCTTCAAAGTCATAGCAGTGAACGCATTCTGGACAGAATGCCTGGCTGTCCTATCATATAGTCAAAGCCACAGATCCAGGACTTTTCAGTATTGGTCTACACAGTGGAAAGATCAGGACAGAGCGGGACATTTCAGTATCAGATAGCATGAAACAGAACCTGATTGTTGCAGTAAAAGATAATGGACAGCCCTCTCTCTCTGCCACTTGTACCATCTATTTAATAATTTCTGATAACTTGGCCGAAGTGCCACAACTGAAAGATATTACTTTGGTTGAGAAAAACTCCAAGTTGACTTCTTATCTTATCATCGTCCTGGTTTCTGTGTCTACCTTCTTTCTGACTTTCATCATCATCATCTTCGGTGTAAGGTTTTGTCAGAGGAGAAAGCCCCGACTGTTGTTTGATGGAACGGTAGCTATCCCAGGCAATTATCTTCCTCCCAATTACTCAGATGTTGACGGAACAGGAACTTTATGGAGCGCTTATAATTATGACACCTATCTGACAACAGGATCTAGAACCAGTGACTTTAAGTTTATCTCATCCTACAATGACAACACGTTGCCTGCTGACCAAACTCTGAAGAAAAGTTTAGATAATTTTGCTGAGGCTTTTGGAGAACTGGAAGGATGCATAGAGGTATGATCACACTCTTTAGTCAGTTTTTCATCCATTAACTGTTTTGAGGACATTTATGTCTTTAAACATTTTACTTGTTTTACAAAGTGGAGCATTTTTTAGCGTTCATTTTCTTTTTCCTATTCCTATATGTTTCTTGGTAAAATTCTTGGCAAGTGTCGTTATGCTTTTGTTGCAGTTACTGTAGTATTTTTTCAGGTTTTCATTTCATTCATATATATCAATATGTGTGCTTGTCTGTGCAAAGTAGATTTTTGGTTTGTTTTTATGTTGTCCTTTGATATATTGGAAAACTCTCCATGTTGTCTTCTTACTCATCTTAAATATAGATACCAGCTCCATCTGAACCTGCAGTGAGAAGCTGGTTTACAAACTAGATTGACATATTGATTATATATGTTTTTATGTTTGTTTGTTTGTTCTCTGGTCAAAACATAGTTATAGTAATGGTATCTGATTTTTAGAAATACCTTTTTTCCTTAGTTTTAAATAATTTGCATTCATGAATTATTTGAAACATTTCATTTATTTTAGTTATTTAGCTTTAAAATTTAAGTATCAATATAATTCACGTTTTTGTTTTTCTTTCTCATTATTATCACCCTCCAAATTATTAAGTCAGAAATGCATGATGAAACCATTACTTTTTCCCTGCTTTTCTTTGAAAATGTTCCTTATAATAATCAAAAAACTGTATATACTTTTAAATTAAATATACAAACAGATGTCTGAGGTTTTTACTTGAAAATCACTCCTACTTCATTATGTTTAAAAATGTGCAAGTTGTAATCTAAAGCTTTTATTTATGTAAAGCTCTCATTAGACATTTTCTTCCCTTTTTTATAATGTAACCTTACATTTACTTCCAGTTTGAGCAAGAGATATTGTTAAATTAGGCTGAAAAATATTCGTAATTGTGTCGTATCTGGTTCAGTCGACCTGATGGGAAAGCAATGGTAACAGAGAAGAAGCTCCCCGTTTTTTTGGTTAATTAGAAATATTCATGATTCTAAAGCATCCCATTCTGGGTATCTTTGGCATATTATGTTTATTTCATAGATGATAACGTATGGGAAAGAAGTGAATATAAATTATACTTACTAACTCATTTAAACAAGAACAAAAAAGTGTTATTGAAAACACCACCTGGTTTTCCGCCTCTCTCAGAATAAAGGTAATAAACTTGATGAATGATGCACAGTAAATACTTTCAGTTTACAAAGAGAATGAAGAGTCAGTAGAGTGCAGATAATAATGTATCAGTGCATAGGTTTTTGATATTATTTCCCTGTGAAATTGTGTTCTTTAATTGTCAGTCATTGTTATTTTTCTAGCCTTTACATTTTTTTAACATCTTAATGTAAATGTTTTGTATAAAGGGATTTTACTGATTGAATATTTGGCCCAGCATTTTCACCTTAGTTTTTAGTTATAAACTTTAGTATGTAGAGTGAAATGCATGACTTTAAAACATTTACATATAATTATTTCAGAAGTAAGCAACGCAAACAAGGAAAATATTGTATGGTTACAATATAACAGAACTTCTTATATCGATGCAATGCATATATTTATATATATATACAGTTTTTTCTTCCTTTCGTCCTGCTTTGTCTAGACCAGCGCAGAATGATCGAAGGAAAGGATTTTGTAGGTGGAGAGGGAAAGATAAAAAGCTGTTTCCTTTAAAATTCAAGCAAATAAAAGACTGACTCTGATCTGTAATATTTTAAAAGCTATGCATTTGTTGTGTAGTCTTGATCAATCTTGCAAAATTTGAAGTCTTGTATGTTTTTCAAACAACAAAACCCCAGGGTGGCGCTATGTACCAGGCTTAAAATATTTTCTTTTCTTACATGTATTGGGCATGCATTTTAGGGGAAATACGTGTAACAGATGCTGTAGACCATGAAGCCACACAATCATATGAAATACGGATTAAAGCAAAGGATGGTCTGGGCTTGACATCTTATGTTAATGTGATAGTTTCTATAACTGATATAAATGACAACGCCCCTAAAATTAGTCTGGAATTACTCACCAATCCCATTCCAGAAGATATCCCACCTGGTACAGAGGTGGCCATCATTAATATACAAGACAGAGACTCTGAGAATAATCGACAGGTCCACTGCTCCATCCAGCAAAATGTACCTTTTAAGTTGTCTCCTTCTATTAAAAACTATTATTCTCTGGTGACCACTGGAAAGCTGGATCGTGAATCAGAGTCTGAGTACAACATTACAATCACTGCTACTGATGAAGGATCTCCACCTCTGTCCTCTTCTAAATTGGTTCAGTTATTTGTAGCTGACATCAATGACAATCCACCTGTATTTAAGGAACTGTCCTACAGTGCATATGTGAGGGAAAATAACAAACCTGGCTCCACTTTATGTACTGTATCTGCTGAAGATCCCGACTGGAGACAAAACGGTACAGTGATTTATTCTCTGTTGCCTGGTGAGGTGAACGGTGCGTCAGTGTCCTCCTATTTATCTGTTAATGGAGATACCGGTTTGATACACGCAGTCTGGTCATTTGATTATGAAAAATTAAAGAGTTTTAAGGCCCATGTGATGGCTATAGACAACGGCTCTCCTCCTCTTAGTAGCAACGTGACTGTAAAAGTGTTTATATCAGATGTGAATGACAATGCTCCTCAGATACTGTATCCCACCCAAAAGGGAACCTCCTTGACAACGGAGTTGGTCCCCAAAGCTGCACAAGGAGGCACTCTGGTGTCCAAAGTCATAGCAGTGGACACAGATTCTGGACAGAATGCCTGGCTGTCCTATCATATAGTCAAAGCCACAAATCCTGGACTTTTCAGTATTGGTCTACACAATGGAGAAATCAGGACAGAGCGGGACATTTCAGTATCTGACAGCATGAAACAAAACCTGATTGTTGCAGTAAAAGATAATGGACAGCACTCTCTCTCTGCCACCTGTACCATGTATTTAATAATTTCTGATAACTTGGCTGAAGTGCCACAACTGAAAGATAATTCTCTGGATGAGAAAAACTCCAAGTTGACTTCTTATCTGATCATCGCCCTGGTCTCTGTGTCTACCTTCTTTCTGACCTTCATCATCATCATCTTGGGTGTGAGGTTTTGTCATAGGAGAAAGCCCAGACTGTTGTTTGATGGAGCGGTAGCCATCCCAGGAACTTATCTTCCTCCCAATTACTGAGATGTTGATGGAACAGGAACTCTACACAGCGCTTATAATTATGACACCTACCTTACAACGGGATCAAGAACCAGTGACTTTAAGTTTATCTCATCCTACAATGACAACACGTTGCCTGCTGACCAGACTCTGAAAAAAAGTTTAGATGATTTTGCTGAGGCTTTTGGAGAACCTGAAGGATGCAGAGAGGTATGATCATATTCTATTAATTTTTGCGTCATCATCATCATCTTTAGTGTGAGGTTTTGTCACAAAAGAAAGGCCAGATTGTTGTTTGATGGAGCTGTTGCAGTCCCAGGCACTTATCTTTCCCCATATTACTCATATGTACATGGAACAGGAACTTTATGCAGCGCTTATAATTATGGCACCGATTTGACAACGGTATCTAGAACCAGGGACTTTAGGTTTAGCTCATTCTACAATGACAAAATGTTACCTGCTGACCAGACTCTGACAAAAAGTTGCATGAATTTCTGAAGCTTTTAGTAAACTATAAGGATGCTCAGACATATGATAATACTTTTTAGCCATTTTTGCATCAATCCACTGATTTCCACATATTTATTTTTTTGTAAATGCCTTTGTTTTACAAAGTGTAACAGTTCTTGGCATTCATTTTCTTCTGTTATACCAAGATGTTTCTTCATTAAATCCTTGCTCATGGTCCTTCTGCGTCTTTTGTATATACGCCAACATGCTTTAATCTTTCCATTTTAAAGATATATATTAACTTGTGTCCTTTTATTCGGATTTTGTAGTTTGACTTTATTTTGCACTTGGTTATAGTGGCAACCTCTTCAGAGGTTCTTTCGTTTACTGATCGCTATCAGCTCCCCAAGACCCAATATTAAAAGGTTGGCATAAAAAACACAATCAAAATATTGGTGATATTAATTTTTATTTTATTTTATTTTATGTTTTGTATTTGAAATATAGTTATAGTTGTGCTTTCAAAATTTATGAAAAAAGTTGTCTCTTTAATTTTTAGTATTATACTTACATGAACGATTTTTTACCTTGTATTTATTTTCATTTAATTTAATTCATTTTTATTTGAATGATCAATATTTTGGTATACTTTTGCTTCTAAATATTTTTGTAAGTCTTCAAACCATTTTTCATATCTAATTATGGATTTTTGTAATCTTAAAATGGTTTTTGATTACTTTTATACTTCCTACCAACTGGAAAATTCAACATAAACTGTGTTTACCAAAATAATTATGTTGTGTAATATTGCATTTCTCTTCCTCGTTAATCACACTCTTCAAATTTTTGTTTGGTTGCCTGCTCCTTTTGTTTTTGTTTTGAGTATTTCAGCGCAGTATAATCAAATGAAATGTTAATGTAAGTGTATATGATTAAAAATATCAAACTTCCTTTGTAATACAAGCAGATAAGACTAAAGCCAACCCTTATACTTTGAAACGTATTTATACTTTATCTATTCTTGACCATTAAGAAAAAAAAACAGGTCTTGTATGTTTTCACTAAAATACGACCCCATGGTGGCGCTATGTACCAGGCTTAAAATATTTGGATTCTTTATATCTATTGCACCTAATCCACCGACTGCTGCTGTATTGTAGTTGAGGACAATTACGATTTGCGTGGCTGCTGGTCTTGCTTTGTTGTTTTTTTATTTTATCTTTCATTAATTTTTGATGCTGACTAAAATTAATCAGATATTATGAATCATATTTTCGTCTTTGTTCTGTCGGCGGGATATTTTGTGTTCCTTTTCTGGATCCACGTCGCGCATGGAGACGTGAGCTATTCTTTCCCGGAGGAGATGAAACGAGGATCAGTTATTGGAAACATCGCCAAGGATCTCGGGCTGCAGACAGGTGCGCTGTCTACCAGAAGAGCCCGCATTGACACAGAGGGGACGGATAAACGTTACTGTGACATAAACCTGAAACACGGAGAGCTGATTGTGGCCGACAGGATTGACCGTGAGGAGCTTTGTGGAGAAAAAGCTTCATGCATCTTAAAACAAGAGCTTGTTATGCAGAATCCGTTAGAGCTGCATCGGATCAGCCTTCATGTTCAAGATATTAATGATAATTCTCCGCAATTCAACGAAAAAATAATTACTTATGAAATTCGGGAATCTGCAGTGAGGGGAGCTCGTTTCGTGATTGAGGAAGCAAACGATGCAGATGTAGGTCAAAATTCAGTTCAGCTGTACAACCTTGAAAAAAACGAAAATTTCATTCTGGCTTCAAATGGAAACACAGTGGAGCTTGTTTTAGATAAAGAGCTTGATCGAGAAAAACAGAAGGCAATTAATTTGCTCCTCACAGCTTTAGATGGTGGATCTCCTCAAAGATCAGGTACTGCAGTTATTCATGTTAATGTTCTGGATGCAAATGATAACGCCCCGATTTTTAGCGAGGCCGTTTATGAAGCCAGTCTGCCAGAAAACTCTCCTGTAGGTACTGTGGTGCTTGCAGTTAGTGCAACTGATGCAGATGAGGGAGTGAATGGAGATGTTACTTATGATTTCAGTAATGTTAATGAAGATGTGAAGAAGAAATTCACAATTGACCGCATTTCAGGGGAAATTTGTGTCACAGATGCTGTAGACTATGAAGCTACAACATCATATGAAATAAGGATAAAAGCAAAGGATGGTCTGGGGTTGTCATCTTATGCTAAGGTCATCATTTATATTATTGATGTCAATGACAACGCCCCTGTAGTTAGTCTGGAATCACTCACCAATCCCATTCCAGAAGATATCCCACCTGGTACAGAGGTGGCCATCATTAATATACAAGACAGAGACTCTGAGAATAACCGACAGGTGCGCTGCTCCATCCAGCAAAATGTACCTTTTAAGTTGTCTCCTTCTATTAAAAACTATTATTCTCTGGTGACCACTGGAAAGCTGGATCGTGAATCAGAATCTGAGTACAACATTACAATCACTGCTACTGATGAGGGATCTCCACCTTTGTCCTCTTCTAAAACAGTTCAGTTATTTGTAGCTGACATCAATGATAATCCACCTGTATTTAAGGAACAGTCCTACAGTGCATATGTGAGGGAAAATAACAAACCTGGCTCCACTTTATGTATTGTATATGCTCAAGATCCCGACTGGAGACAAAACGGTACAGTGATTTATTCTCTGTTACCTGGTGATATGAACGGTGCCTCTCTGTCCTCCTATTTATCTGTTAATGGAGATACAGGTGTGATACACGCAGTCAGGTCATTTGATTATGAAAAGTTAAAGAATTTTAAGGTCTATGTGATTGCCAGAGACAACGGCTCTCCTCCACTCAGTAGCAACGTGACTGTTAAAGTGTTTATATCAGATGTTAATGACAATGCTCCTCAGATACTATATCCCACCCAAGAGGGAAGCTCCTTGATAATGGAGTTGGTCCCCAAGAATGCACAAGGAGGCACTCTGGTGTCCAAAGTCATAGCAGTGGACGCAGATTCTGGACAGAATGCCTGGCTGTCATATCATATAGTCAAAGCCACAGGTCCAGGACTTTTTAGTATTGGTCTACACAGTGGAGAGATAAGGACAGAGCGGGACATTTCAGTATCAGACAGCATGAAACAGAACCTGATTGTTGCAGTAAAAGATAATGGACAGCCCTCTCTCTCTGCCACCTGTACCATCTATTTAATAATTTCTGATAACTTGGCCGAAGTGCCACAACTGAAAGATATTTCTTTGGATGAGAAAAACTCCAAGTTGACTTCTTATCTGATCATCGCCCTGGTTTCTGTGTCTACCTTCTTTCTGACCTTCATCATCATCATCTTGGGTGTAAGGTTTTGTCACAAGAGAAAGCCCAGACTGTCGTTTGATGGAGCAGTAGCCATCCCAGGCATTTATCTTCCTCCCAATTACTCAGATGTTGACGGAACAGGAACTTTACGGAGCGCTTATAATTATGACACCTATCTGACAACAGGATCTAGAACCAGTGACTTTAAGTTTATCTCATCCTACAATGACAACACGTTGTCTGCTGACCAGACTCTGAAGAAAAGTTTAGATAATTTTGCTGAGGCTTTTGGAGAACTGGAAGGCTTCTCAGAGGTATGATGATCCCAGTCATTTGTTTTTGCATAATTTCTGCAACTTCCAAATAATTGTGATTTTATTTATTTATTTTCTCTACACAGAGAAGGGTTTTCGGTTTTTACAAGACGTTTCTGTTTTTTTGATTCTCGGAATGGTTCATTTTGCATTGATTGTCTGTACTTTATTGTTATTATTATTATTATTATTATTATTATTATTATTATTATTTGGTTTTTCTAGTTTCTCGTCACATTGCAAGTTTACACATGGTAGATCCACATGTCTATTTTATGATATTAACCTTATAAGCTTGTGCAAAGTTGTTTTTCCAGTTTGGCTTCATGTTACCCCTGGGTGATGCTTTCAATCATTACAGCGTGTGTTGCTCTTACTGCGGTATATATGCACCAACTCCCCCTATAATTATTTGATATTCATAACTTCATTATATAGTTTTCATTATTTAATCATATCGTTTACCTAACTTTTAAAGATGTTACCCCCCTTACTTACTTCTGAAAAGCTTTATTTAATAAATATTTTTCATTTTATTATTATTATTATTATTCTTTTTTTCTAGGCTTATGGCTTATCTTCATAGTAAGTGTGTTCATACCTGATATAAATGACATCTCTCCTTACATAATGTACCCTACCCAAGAGGATAGCCCCATCATGACTGAACTGGTCCCAGAAGCTACACATGGAAGCTCTCTGGTGTCCAAAGTCATAGCAGTGGACACAGACAGGAAAAAAATCACTGGCTGTCCTATTATATAGATACAACTGGAAAAATATTGAACTGTAGAAGAAGAAAACAATTGAGGCTGGGCGGCAGTTTATTCGAGAGGCTGTCTTGTTTTATTCAGAGTGCTTGCCTTGTGGTCTTATAATGTCAGAAAACAGAAGCATATCTGAGTTGTTGAGAGAAGCTGCTTACCATCTAAGCCAGATCTGGGCAAATCATGGCCCGCGGGCCACACCCTGCCCTTTCTGCATCCCTGTCCGGCCCGCGTGAGGCCAATCATAAATTACAAAACAAATTTTGAAGACAAAAACAAACAAAAAAAATGTTGTCAACTGGGCTTCTTTTATGTGAAAGCTCAGCTGAAATATATATTTTTTCTGCGGAGTTTGCTCACCTTTTTAAGCAGTACATTGAAACACAGGCTGTTTCGGGTGATGCTTTTCTAATTAATAATAAATTAAATTATTATTGATTATTATTATAGGAATGTTTTTATTATATTATCATGTGTTTCATATACATCTAAATTCATATGTACTTTTACATATACTGTATATTTGTATGTGGATTATGACTTATTAGAAATACATCAGCCTTTCAGTGTACATGTAGCATGTATGTATGGTCTTAGTATAAATATCTATACACAGATTCAATTGAGTGAAGTCACTCACACAAAAGTCTGAACCTTGGAAATGAGGTTAAAAACATTGCAAGTTACTGTTTGATATACTGTTGTATTTCACAAAGGCTGACTATAAATAATTATAGAATAGTTTTATTCTCCCAGTTACCAGTACCAGCTATTCAAACTATGCAATTAAGAGAATTTTCGAATTGAAAAAAAGTTGAGCAGAATTGTTTCATTTATAATATTTACAGTTATAATGTTTAAAGCTGTCATCTAAGAAGAATTGCAGTAATGGTAATAATTGCCAGAGATTTATTTTATTGTGAAATTTTCTGGTTAAGCTGGTTATTGTGAAGCTAAAATAGCCAAAATATCATTGTGTGTTTAGAAAGGTGACTTGAGTGCATTTTATGAGCTTCACCTCTGTATGATGTTTCAAAAAACATGTCTTTTGTTTTTTCACCTAACCTGTATACTGCAGCTGCATTTTAGCGACTAAATGTTAATTTTGAACTTACATCAGTTCTCCTCATTATTTAGAAGCTCCCGATGTTCATGAACTGAATGATACACATTATGTGGGTAATTAAGTGCAATTGACAATGGAAGACATTTGAGCAGAAGTCAAAGTTAACATTGGTGCGGCCTCTGACACAAATCAGGTCCCTCTTGTGCCCTTGTAAAAGTTAATTACCCACTCCCTGTCTAAACAGATCTGTCTGAACACATGCAGGGATATAATTTGCTGTGATGGGTCATAAAGATTGGAATACTTCAGGTGAAGCAGGTGCACGCCACCAATTCAAGCTGGAATAATCCATAATAGAGCATGATTAAGTCAGAAATAGAAGCAGACAGCTATTGTATGTGAACAGCGTTCACAACTCTTTAATATAAAGAGGATTTTGCTAAAATGTTGATTGTGCATCCTTCTATTAGGTTGTACTGCACGATGGGTCTTTGGATCAGTCTGGAAGGGTGGATTCAGTTTTTGCCCTGCGTTCTTATTTTTGGTGTTTCATCCGGGAAAGTCCATTATGTTATTCCAGAAGAGATGAAGAGGGGATCAGTTATCCGGAACGTTGCATTGGATCTTGGACTGCAGGTATCGGAGCTTCCAGCACAACGAGCCCGTGTTGTTGCCAAAGGAACCAGCCAGCTCTGCAAACTAGATGTCGCATCTGGGAATCTTCTGATCAGCCAATGAATTGACCGAGAGGTGCTGTGTGCACAAGCCAACAGCTGCATACTACAGTTTCAACTTTTGCTCGAAGATCCCCTTCAAACATTCAGCTTCAACCTGGACATTGTAGACATAAATGACAACAGCTCAGTGTTCGCCACAGAGCATGTTCAACTAGATTTACCCGAATCTACAGTTCTAGGGAGGCAATTTCCTTTGGAGAGCGCGCATGAACCCAATTTGCGCACAAACTCTATCTATGAATATAAGCTGAGCCAAAATGATCACTTTGCTTTAGAGATAAGCACCCACTTAAATGGCAATACTTATCTGGAATTAATTCTGAAAAATCAGTTAGATCGGGAAGCAGAAGCTGAACATCGACTGGAAATCAATGCGATTCACATCGCGTTTACTTAATCATGTGAGCCTCCGCTGTCGACCACCTGCACTCTAAATGTATTTGTTCAGGATGAAAATGACAATGCGCCTGTCATCCTGTATCCCGTCCAAACCCCTGGATTCATCGCAAAATACTCAAATTGGAGCTCCCAGAGGTTATCTGGTTACCAAGGTAGTGGCTGTTGATGTGGACAGTGGCTACAACGCGTTGCTGTCCTACAGAATAATCCCAACAATGCGGTCCGATCTGTTTACGGTAGACCTGCATACGGCTGAAATAAGAACTTTTTGTACATTTATGGAGGAAGACGAATCCCAATACACCATTGTGGTTATGGTAACAGATAACTGGACTGAATCTCTGAGCGCCACCGCGACCGTCAGCGTAACAATCAGCGACGGTCTACGCGTCTTTGGCAAATTTCATGACTTTGAAGATGGGTCAAAAATCAATAACTTAACACTCTATTTAATAATTGCTTTATCGACTGTTGCGTTTCTTTTAATCTTTTTAATAGGTGGTGTGTTTTATATCGATGTCTGTCGCCACAGCTAGGTCAACCGTTCAAATCAAGAATCAAGAATCAGTTTATTTATATAGCGCCAATTTACAACAGATGTCGTCTCAAGGCACTTCACAGAAAATCAATAAAAATTAAAGTTACATCATAAACAAATCGATTTAAAAAGTTTCCAATCTAAGGAACCCCAGCAGATTGCATCGAGTCATTGACTTGCAGCATTCACTCCTCTGGAATCAGCAGACCAAAACAATGGCTTGTGTTGTTGTTGACTTTACAGCAATCCCTCATACTGAGCATGCATATAGCAACAGTGGAGAGGAAAAATTCCCCTTTAACAGGAAAAAACCTCCAGCAGAACCAGGCTCAGTTCAAGCAGCCATCTGCCACGACCGACTGGGGGTTTGAAGAGACAGAAAGCTAAATTAGGAGCACAGGATACTGAAATAATAGAGTTTATAGCAGCAGTTGTAGAACGTCACTGGAAGCATCTCAGCCAATGTTCTCATCCAAGAAGCTGTCTCAGCTAACAGAACGCGGGCAGTCTCCCCGTTTTCCCCCCTCCATACTGCGCTTCTACTCTTACTGATTTTAGCCAGTGCCTGACCTTTCTGAGAGAAGGTCGATATGACCCCTTCATGACCACTGGCTTGTGGAGAGGCGATTTTCGTTTTGGATCAAATACTGAAAATGAAATACTCAAGAAACGAAGCGCGGCTTATCAAAGGAGCACACTGAGACACCTTAGTGTAGAGAGGCCAAAGTTGATCAGAACAGGACCAATGCACTCTTGTTACGTGATGAAATAAGAATAAATTGTTTTCTCATTGTTGCATATTACTTGAGTTAAGAAAAGTGACAGTCTTCTCAGAATCGATGTATACTTGTTAGATTTATGGACTATAGAATCTTGGTTTAACTTTTTAAATGGTGCAGATGCTTCTTGGGAATGTTCCTACCCAGTTATATAAATTGTCTACATTTTTACTAATGTTTTTGTGCACAATTCACCATTTTCCAGAAAACTGGGTTTAAATACTGAATTTAATATAAACTAGGTTGACATTTTTTATAAGTTCCACAAAGGGTATTGCAAGCCATTGTGTTTAGATATGCTCTCTTTCTTCTTTGTCAAACTAAAGTATTCATATTAGGAGTTTTTTATTTCATAACATAAACAACTGCACAATTGCTTAAATCTGCAACCTTTCATATTTGAGTTGTTTTTTCTTCTTTATATATAGTGCATGACTCATGCTTGAATATGATGCAATGGACTAAATGTTTTTATTTTTTTTATTTTTTATTTTATTTCTTTGAGCACTAGTACGTTTTTATATTTGGGACATTGTAAACACTACTTTTAATAATATAATATGACCTTTGATTTCCAAAGTAAAATGTGACTTGTTGCGAATTGAACAATTTTTATCACTCACACAAAAATAAACTTATATAGATTATTGTAAGTTGTCATATGTCTTCGTACTACGGTGGCCCTGAAGTGCAAAGCACAAATACAAATATAAATACACAACAATAGTATCTAAGCACTGTTACAAATAACAAAAACACAACACTGACAAAACGGAAGAGGTAGGTCCCAGTGGGAGAAACCTGAGAAATCGCTGATTGGACGACACCACTTTTGTCCTTTTACCCGGAAGTTATAAATTTAGCTCTTAGCTTAATGTTAGAATATGCAGGAAGACAGTCACGCCGCTCTGTGTTGACCAAGTTGGATATTGGATATTCAAGCTCCGGGACTTCCAGCTCAGGGCTGATTTTAGTAACTCAGATTTGGGCTAACCCATAGACATCATAAACAACAGACGTCGCATCGATTTCTTGGGCCGCGAGAAGTAAGGCCGCCATCTTGGACCCCGGTCCTCTTACCCAAGGACAGCTGCAGGCTGAATAGTTTTCAAGATGCCACAGCACTCTGCAACATATTTCTTTACAAACCGGCGGACCGGCGACTACCTTTCACAAGTAAGATTAAACATTATTATTGTTTGAATTTTGTGAATAGAATATTGTTCTGTAGGTATTTCTGCCACAGAATTTGTAGCCAGTAAACGTTAAGCTAGGCTGTTTATAGCCGGTGTTCACTCGGCTGAGAATGTATTAATCATATAGCTTAAAAGCATAATTTCCTAAATTTTATATGACTGCCTTAGACTTAGGCATTTATTTTGCGAGGCTAATGATATATTTCAAAATAAAGGTAAAGATTACAATTGACATATGGAAAATAATGCAAATATTGCTGATGTAACATTGACCACCAAATTTTACTCAAATCTCCCTTTTTTCTTTTTAAGGTTTCCCAAAGATAACAGTTTTAGGAAGAAGTAGGAAGTACTATTGAGTGGGGGACGGATTCACTGTAAGCGAGTCACCAGTGAGCATTTCAAGGCGGAGGATTTTGTCTGGACAGGACAAGATAGTCCGACTCAGAGAAGGTCTTATTCTCTCCATCTTCAGCTTCCCGGCCCACTTCAAAAGAGTAGGTTTTATCCTCATAAGGCTATTAGCTTTCACAGATGTTAAGTAGTATATCAACAATAATAGTGAGGTTTTTTTATTATCATTATTTTAGCCAGAAAAGGACTTGACTACATCTACTTCTAGAAAAACTGAAGAGAGCCTGTCTGTGGCCCTCCAACCTTTCACTCATAACCTAAGCCTAATTATGTGAGTATTTATTTTTTAAACATTAGACTTTAGTGGTCCTAGACTAAGTAGAATATTTCCTGTTAGCTGCCATTCATATTAAACCCACCCACAAATAAACCCATAGACACATTATTAAAGGCATGTGAATTTTTGATTCACATGCCTGGCAGCTAACTGATGCAAATTTAAACACACATATCTATATCTATCTATATATAAAAGAAAGGGGGAAAGATGTATGACTTATTTTTCACAAGACTTACCTGCGTCAGCTTGTGGTTGGGGAGAACCACACACATTCCACATTGGGTTAATGCAGTTATGCAAGAGAAACTAATATAGGTTATAGATTAAAGTTAAATTAAAGTAAGATATACTTTATCCTAAAAGCAAAAAACATACAATAATAATGATTTTAATAAAATAAATAGGTGTTGTACAGTTTTTTTTTTGTTTTTTTTTGTGGGTTTTTAAGTAGTTTGCAAGCTGGAAACGTGTTGGCACCCCTGACTCTAACCATGTTCTTCCCTCCCTCTTTCTAGTAGGATCATAGCTATGTCTTGCCTGCTTCTCCTACTGCTCTTAAGGCCAGACTGAATAAAGCTGAAGCAAGAGTGGAGTCTGGTGGTAGAGAAAAAGAGAAGATGCTGTACCTTCATCATCATTTGATGACAGCTACCACATTCCAGTCCTGAAAAATAAAGGTGGCCTACTGATTCCATCACAAGGCATTGTGAATGTGCTGAGAGCTGCAGAGAGGGTGAATCGGCAAGCTCCAGGAAGACAAACTCCAAAGACCTGAAAAGTTGCCTAAATCGTCCGGGAGGAAATTGGAACAGAGGACGTTTTTCAGCTTGGGGAACACATTGCAGTTTGGCATCGACAACCACTTTCCAACCCGTTGTCATTTGTTGTGTCTGTGTTTCTAAAAATAAGGCTACAAAACATTGCAAAACTCAGCTCTTATGAGTCTTTTTTAATAGTCTTTTTTTTTTTTTTTTTATAAATTAAAGGTTATTCTAAATACTGTTCCCGTTTGAGTTAATAGACGTGTTTGATGTTCTTGTTATGTGACTCGTGTGATTACTGCTGGGTGGGCTAGGGTTGAGCATTTTGAGTTTGTGTGTATATAATTAGTCATGTGACCCACTCACTCTAAATTAGTTAAAATGGAATGAGACGTGTCTCTCATCTGTGCCATCTAGAAGAGCAATGTAAGACTCATTTTCATTAAGTTGCCCAATCAATCAATCAAAATAAAAATAAAATCTAAACTTTATTTGTCCCAAAGGAAAATTTATTACATGATCTAGGAGCTATAATATGCCAAATATTTACATTAAAAATTAAAATTATAACTGGTCAAATTTGGGTGAAAAAAATGTGTGCTTTCATCCTCTGCGATAATTCTCATATTTGTCATGCTGTTGAACAATTCCACACTATTGTTTTATCACTATGTGCCATAACAAGAAAGCTACCCTTGTTTCTCAAGAGTGTTCGGCAATACATAGCGCTGTGACTGTCTTCCCGACCCTACATATGCTAACATTAAGCTAAGAGCTAAATTCATAACTTCCCGGGTGAAAGGCCAAAAGTGGTGTCGTCCAATCAGCAATTTCTCAGGTTTCCCCCACTGGGACCGACTTCTTCCATTTAGTTAATGCTGCGTTTTTATTATTTGTAACTCTGCTTAGTTACTGTTATGTTTGACCTTTGGGGCCACCGTATTTGACCTTACTGTGTGCTATTCACAAGATGTAGACACTGTAGAACAGCTCTTTTTTTAATGATAGTTGTTTTAAGTGATTGTATGTTGGGGTTTAAAAATAACTAAAAACTTTGTTTTCACCGTTTCAAAATGCTCCATATAGTATTTAGGTGACACATTAATTATACTGAAAAAAATTTGATTTATAAAACATTTGTAAAAAATGTATATATTTTACATATAGTTTTTCTAAATCTCATTCTCATTTCAATTCTTCTTCTTTTATTACCATTAAACACAAACTAGTAAAACATGAAACAATAACCAGCATTGGAATTATACACCGCAAGCCACAAATAACATTAAAAATTGTACACAGTGAAATTGTACATAATGATATAAAATATTTTTTAAACGTATTGTGCTTTTATGTGTCATACATTTTTTTGTTGCCCGTTTTACTGACTCTTCAGTATTCATTTAGTATCTTGGATATTTTTTATGATATATGAACGATCATAAAGCAGTGAAGTAAATCTGGTTTTTCATGAAAAGACAAAACCGCCATGTTAGCTGTTTTGTCATGTACTTATATCATATAAATATGAAGTTAAGTGTTGGCATTTTGACATAAAATCAATTTGTTCTTTTCATGTAAGCGCTAAGAAGTTTGATGCTTTCATTCCTTTTTCAAGTGTTGCTTCTTGTAGACTTTTAGCAGTGGTTCATCAAAAGATAAAAAGAATCCACAGAGACACATCCATACTAGGAAACAATTAAATGGGAACATTGACTGAGAAAGCTCATGGATTCTAAAGTTTTAACCAACCTGTAAAACAATGCCCAAAATAAAGGCAAATCATTAAAAGGCAGTTCATAAAAGCATTGCAGTTGATGCAATTTGTTTTCTCAAAAGTCTGTTTCTTCTTCATGTAATGATTTGCTTTGCTCCCAATTCGTTGAATGTTTCTTTGCTTGATTTATAATAGTTTCCTTCTCTTACCTTAGTGTTTTTATAATTTTGAGTCTAACCATGGATTCAGCATGTAAATTAGCTTTTAAGTGACTGGTTGATTTAATACAACCACTTTGGTATTTTTTAAGTAACGTTACTTCATGTTCATGGCCATTAGGCCAGTCCTTCTTTCTTTTATGGCATCCTTAATAAA
The DNA here is from genome assembly GCA_032876305.1 of Orestias chungarensis. NCBI lineage: Eukaryota > Metazoa > Chordata > Actinopteri > Cyprinodontiformes > Cyprinodontidae > Orestias > Orestias chungarensis. Next base: position 2,114,490 of record JAVLVB010000935.1, read on the forward strand.
TTGTATTAATTATATTATTTACCAGATTCGGACAGATGTATTGTATTCTTATTATATTTTCAGTTATTTATTAATTTATTTATTTTTGTTATTGAACTGTACAGCACTTGATGATGATGATCTGTCATATTTTTTATTTCAGTATTCTTTCCAATCCAGTTAAAATTTTCTTGAACACCAAACAGGCTCTTGCTGCTTTAATGTCAATGCTAAATTATTGAATTCCTGCATGTTTGTGAGGTCATGATATATCATATAAAAGTATAATATAGAGCTCAGGTTTCAGTTCACAGACTACAACTAATATCTTGCTATATTGTGTTCCACATCTGAGCACTGGCAGATTCTTATTTGTGGAAAAAAACAAGTATTTTGTTCCTTTACAGTTTGAATCTGTAGCCTTGAACGATCCATGCAAATCATCAACAGCAGTGGTTATGATGATAGTTGCAATGATACGACATGGTAAAGACCATCCTGGCACAATCCTGGCAATAGACCAAAGAGCAATTTAACACATACACAAACAACAGCTCATAATTACCTTGTTGTTTGTAACACAAATGTTTTTATCTTTTTTTATAATTTATTTATATATTATTATAACTAATTGCATTGTTTTTCTCTTCTCTTTTCCTGGTAAACAACATTGCTGAAACATCTGTTTTACGCCTTACAGGTAAGATAATTTTACTTGTACTTAAATTCCATGTCTGTCTCTCTCTCTCATACATACACACATATACATTGTTGAATTCTCACAACGCAGATTAATCACATTGACAGTCCAACTTGTTCTCTTTCTTTTTATTTTTGTTGTGTATTTTATCACATAAAACCAATACTAACACTATTGCAATAAGATTGTACATCTAAAAAGCAAAACAGGTAGCATTAAAAATGATGCCAAAAATATCCTACATTTGTTGTCAATTTTCTTTTTAACAAAGCCAATTGCACAGCTGTTTATTTATTGTTTTTTTTTTTTTGTTCTATGCAATATTTTTTCCAAAAAGGCTTTGCATCACCTCATGAATGTTTATTATTCAAATGTCCATTATGCAGTCTTTTCATTTGTTATACCCCACTGTGAGAAAGATAGTTTTCTGTTTTTGGTATGGCATTTTATATAAATGCAACCAAATGGTTTTAAGTAAATGTTTGACCTAATATTTAAATATATATCTCCATAAACTGGGAATGTGGGAATGTATGGTGTTTAAATTAGTGCACAGCTGTTGAAAATGTGCTGTGCAGTGTAGATGTTGACTCTGCTGTTATAATGTAGGTCATTTGACGGAACAGGTAGAGTAGATTGGACAGGGGGTTGTAGATTATAAACCTCATATATATATATATATATATGTGTGTGTGTGTCCCTGCTTTTCCTTACAAATTATTTTTTTTCAGACAGCTATATTTTCAGGCTAAATAAATTCCAACTTTTTCTAATTTAAGGTTTTTTTCAGTTACTCTCGTAGTTTTACTGATTTATTGTTTGGAGGACAGGTTCACCGGTTGCTGTCTTTTACTGCTTTGCTCAATATTACAATTTCCCAGAAATTATTATTTATTTATTTTTTCTATAGATGGATGTTTTTTGTTTCAAATGTAAGAAACCGAAGGGAATGCAAATATACCCTTGAATCAGATTTAAAGGTTTTATGGTATTCCCATTCCATATTTTTTTATTTTCATTTTAAACAATAATATTTATGTCCAGTAACACAAATAGGTAGGGAAATCCGGATGAATTAAACTACACAAATCTTAGAAACGTTTTGCACAGACAAGGTACAAATATTACTTTGTTCTTCTTTACGACTTTAGATGGTGCTGTTGCATAGGCAACATTATTGCTGTGTTTTACAAAGAAAAACGTTCTCCACCCATATCTGAAACGACGAGGATTTCGCACTTGTAACAACCAGGATTTAGATTTGGTGGCGGCTTTGTTTTTCTCTGAAAGATATGAAAAATATCTGAAGGTAAATTGTTGTGTAGGGATAACTGAATTGTCAATATTTCTTCAGTCAAAATGGATAAATGGATACACAGGGGCCCTCTGCTTGTTTTGCAAATCTCCGTTTTTCTTTTCTGCCTCCATTCTGCGATCAATGGGCAAATTCGCTATTCTATACCAGAGGAAATGAGGAAAGGACACTTTGTTGGAGACGTTGCTAAGGACCTAGGCTTGGATATTAGAAGGTTGGTGTCCGGTCGGGCTCGGCTTGTTATAGATGATGAGCACCAATATGTTACGCTAATTCAGAACAAAGGACACATCGTGGTCAATGAAAGGATTGACAGAGAAACCCTGTGCGCAAAAAAATCTCTGTGCAGCTTTACTCTAGAAATTGCTCTGGAAGATCCACTCGAGTTGTTTTCCATCACAATTGAAATCCAAGATGTGAACGACCACGCTCCTGTTTTCCCAAAAAAGGAAATAGATTTAGAAATAAGTGAATCGACGCCCACTGGTGCGGCGTTTCTGCTTGATAGTGCAGCGGATCCCGACGTTGGAATAAACTCACTGCAGACATATTCCTTAAAGGGAAACGAATATTTTGTTCTTAAACAACATACTAGAACCGATGGTAGTAAATACCCAGAATTGTTGCTTCAAAATATTTTAGACCGCGAGAAACAAAGCCTGCATACGCTGATATTAACAGCAGTCGATGGTGGGAATTCTCAGAAATCTGGAACAGTAAAGATTAATGTGTCTGTTTTAGATGCAAATGACAATCCACCAGTTTTCAAACAGCCATCATATAAAGCCTCTGTTTTGGAAAATATTTTACCAGGTACAGTTATAACGAAGGTCAGTGCGGAAGATGCAGATGAAGGTTACAATGGCAAAATCACATATTCCTTCACCCACCAGAAAGATGATTCATCGTGTCCTTTTGAGATTAATCCAATCAGTGGAGAAATTAAACTAACTGGGGAACTCGATTTTGAGATTCATCCCAGTTATGAAATAGATCTTCAAGCTAAAGATCCGTGGGGAGTAGCTGGTGCCAGCAAATTAATGATTGAGGTAGCAGATGTAAACGACAACAGCCCCATCATCATGTTGGCCTCATACTCAGGAAAAATTTCAGAAGATTCTCCCCCTGGTACGGTGGTGGGTTTTATTAGTGTCCAAGATAAGGATTCAGGTCGAAATGGTCAGGTGCATTTAACTTTGGAAGAAAATGTACCGTTCAAAATTAAGTCCTCTCTAAGAAACTATCATACACTGGTGACAGGACAGATTCTTGACCGAGAAAAACACTCAAACTACAACATCACTCTCACTGCCACCGACGAAGGCTTCCCTGTGTTATCAAGCAGAAAGGTTTTAGGTCTAGAAGTCACGGATGTCAATGATAATGCTCCAACATTTTTCAAGAGCAATTATAACACTCAGGTTATGGAAAATAACCCTCCGAGTTTTTCTCTGTTGCAAGTCAATGCTAGAGATCCAGACCTTGGTCAGAATGGCCGAATTTCATATTACCTTATTGATAGCGAAACTAATGGAAATCCAGTTTCTACACATTTCTCTGTTAATAGTGCAAGTGGAGACATACAGTCATTGCGTTCATTTGACTATGAACAACTCAAAGAGTTTAAAATACAAGTAGGAGCACAGGATGGAGGTTCTCCTCCACTCTGCAGTAACACAACAGTTATAATTCGCATTCAGGATCAGAACGATAATCCTCCACAGATACTGTACCCAGTTCAGACTGCTGGATCTGTGGTGGCTGAAATGGTGCCACGTTCAGCAGATGTGGGCTACCTGGTAACTAAAGTTGTGGCTGTTGATGTGGACTCTGGACAAAATGCCTGGCTCTCCTATAAACTACAGAAAGACACAAATAGGGCACTGTTTGAAGTGGGTTCACAGAATGGAGAAATAAGAACTATCCGTCAGGTGACCGACAAAGATGCTGTGAAACAAAGACTAACTGTTATAGTGGAGGACAACGGGCAGCCCTCTCGTTCAGCTACAGTTATTGTCAATGTGGCAGTGACAGACAGTTTACCTGAAGTGTTGTCAGAGTTTAGTGACTTTCCACATGATAAGGAGTACAATGACAATCTGACATTCTACTTAGTTCTGGCCTTGGTTGTCGTGTCCTTTCTCTTCATCACATGCTTGGTTGTTATTATATCTGTGAAAATCTACAGATGGAGGCAGTCTCGAATCCTGTTCCACTCCAACCTTCCCGTGATTCCTTATTATCCACCACGTTACTCAGACACTTTGGGAACAGATACTCTGCCACATATTTACAACTATGAACTATGCAAGACCATGGACTCTCGAAAGAGTGACTTTAATTTTGGAGGAGCTGGTAGTCAGAGCAGGCCAGTAATGGACCCCAGGTCTACAGGGACAATGAAAAGGATACAGCACGAGAAGAGCATCCTCGATGAACAAGACTCTCCTATAGAGGTTAGCTAAGCCTATTATCGTTTTTCTTTTGTTTTGTTTTAGGGTTTTTTGATGGGGGTGGGGTGTATATTTTTTGTTAAAATGCTAATCAATGAATTCAAATGTAATTTTACACAATGGATTGCAACAGCTCAGTTTCTTGTTTTGCAAAAAGTTGTTTTCAGTTTTTACAAAATTATTGTCTGCATAATACCTTTCAAACATTGTAATATTGGATACCGATTTGATACCTATATTAGAACATTCCCACCAAGGATAAATTATTTTAATAGCATTAATGTACTGGATGAGTACAGGATTCATTAATTGAATGTATTAGGTAAAATGGATTAAAAAATGGGTTTTACACCATTTTACATTAAATATATGACAATAAGCTTTTGTTTTATCATTTCATTTGAGGGAAGCATACGCATTTATAGTCAAATTCAGTAACTTAGAATATACGTTTTGCTGAAGGTTGTTTATTAAATTAAAAATACATTTAAAAACAAAAAAAAACTTTAAGCAGTTATTTAACTAAATTCTCACCTAGCATACATTTTTGTAAAATAAATTTTCTTACTTGTTCTGACGTTGTTTTTAATGTATAATGTAAAGTTTTTATTGTCTTTAATTACAAAATCATGATAATCATAAAAAATAGCTACTTTTAAAAAGTTAGTTTTGCAATTCATCTATTTAATATGCTTAACTTTTCATCATATTAAGGATTTGTTTCTATGTGACATTAAGTTTAGATATGCAAATGACCGATTTGTTCATTATTGGAATATACTTACTGTATTTATTCATTGATGTTATGCAACGAAGTGATTATGGTGCTTTTGCTTTTAATTGTTGCCTCCATGTGTGCTTCACTGTCCCTGGTCCTGAAGGTCTTCAGCGCTTAAAATTCTGTTGTCTTTTCAACTGTTGTCTCTTCTGTTTAATAAAAAAAAAAAACTTTTTTTTGCTACAACCACAACTTGAAATGGAAGTAATAACAATTTATAACATTTGTATAATAATACATCATAACTAAAAAAACACCCAACTGATCACCTGCAACAAACCTTTTGTTTATGAAATAATTTCCCTTTTAAAAATCCATTTATCTGTTTAAAGTATTGTTTTATTTTTTTCTGTTCATGCTTGTACAGAATAATAAAACATACAAGCATGTAGTATGAAGTTTCTACAGTGATTTCTTTTAACATTTTACTTACATTACTATACAATAAATGTAGTGCATGTAGTGAACAGTTTTTTTTCTATTAGAATATGTTTTAAAAGGATTATAAAATAAAAATCTGGTGTTGTGTTTTTGATTGTTGCGTTTTTACATTGCAGTTTATTTCGGATTTTTTTAAGTTAAAATGTCAGCGACAGAAGATGTCAGTTGGTAGACAGCAGTTTCGTTGTCCATGGTTCTGAAGTACTTTGATTTTAAGTTAAAAGTTTGGTTCACTTGAGTAAGATGTATTTACGATGGATATATTTAAGATTAAGCTATTAACTTCACTTTTGATGTAAATTCATCATATGTACCTTACCTTTTGCTTGCTAGATATCGTATCTTCCCATGGATTTTTAATAGTTTACTAACAAAATCATCATAATTTAAAAATAATTATTAATTTTTCCCTTTTCTTTTCTTTTTAAAGAATGTGTTACTTTTGAATTATTTATTGGTCGATACTATTACAGTGGAAGTTTTCAACTTAAAATTACTGTGACAAATGCTTAATTACATGTTTAGCAATTGTGCTTTTTCTATGGTTTGTTTTTCATTTATTTCAGAGTGTTTCGCTCAGCTCAAGTTATCATTAGTAAAAAAGCTATTTTGTTTTTCATATCAATGTTTTTCTATATCGATTTAGAAACGTAGTGTTGTAAGTAGTGTTTTTGAGATAAGTGGGTTTTACAAGAAAGGTTTTCATTTGGAAATTTTTTACATTTTTATCCAAGACTTCTCCATCCGACGAGGGCTCAGGTTCGGTACTCGATTCCAGAGGAGCTAAAAAAAGGTTCGCTTGTTGGCAACATAGCCCAGGACTTTGGTTTGGATCTGATGAGGCTTCGATCTGGCCGGGCCCGCATCGTGACGGGAGAAAACCTCCAGTACGTTGAGCTAAAGGTAGACAAAGGGACTTTGATTGTAAATGAGAGAATTGACCGAGAGAAGCTCTGCGGAGATGCTGCACCGTGCAGCTTCACCTTTGAGATTTTGTTGGACAACCCAATGGAGATTAATCCCGTGACTATAGAGGTCCTGGATGTGAACGACAACGCTCCCACCTTTCAGAACAGTCACCTAAAATTTGAAATTAGTGAATCTGCGGCGCTCGGCTCCCGTTTTGGTTTAGAAAGCGCGGATGACAATGATGTTGGTCAGAACGGTCTGCAGAATTACATTTTAACTCCAAGCGAAAATTTCATTTTAAAACAGCATGTTACTCAAGATGGAAGTAAACATGCAGAAATGGTGCTTCAGAAAGCCTTGGACAGAGAGAAAAAGCCCCACCTTTCCTTAAAATTGCTTGCTGTGGATGGCGGAAACCCTCAGAAATCTGGTACACTAATAATAGATGTTGACATTCAAGATGCTAATGATAATGCCCCCGTGTTTAATCAATCGGTATATAAGGCCAAGGTGACTGAGAATGCTCCAAAAGGTACTCATGTAATTACCGTGAATGCGAGCGACATAGACAGCGGCCTAAATGCAAAAATTACATATCATTTCTCAAAATCAAAAGCAGGGAAAGCTGATTTCTTTGATATAGATGATGTTACAGGAAAAATATACGTGGCTAAAGAAATTGACTTTGAAAAGGACAAAAAAATTGAGTTCCGAGTTGAAGCGAAAGATCAGGGAGGACTCACGGATTTAAGCACAGTTGAAATTGAGGTTCTTGATGTTAACGATAATGTTCCAGCCATTAATGTAATGTCCTTTAATAGTCCTGTCTCAGAAAACTCACCTATTGGCACAACAGTTTGCATAATTAATGTTAAAGATTTTGATTCGGGAGAGAACGGCCAAATAAGATGCAAAATTGAAGAAAATGTTCCTTTCAAAATAATATCAAATGTCAGAAATTATTATGCCCTAACTACAGATGCTAAATTAGATCGGGAAACTGTTAAAGAATACGACATAACTCTTAGTTGCTCAGATAAAGGATCACCTACTCTTTTAACCGAAAGAAAATTTAATCTCAAGCTCTCAGATGTCAATGACAATGCCCCAATGTTTTCACAAAACATTTTCAGCGCAGAAGTTAAAGAAAATAACTCCCCTGAGGTCTCGATTTTAACTGTTAGTGCTTCAGATCCAGATGAAAACCATAATGCTCGGGTTTCCTATATTCTAGAAGAGAGAGAGCTCGGTGGTTCCCCAATTTCTGAGTATATTTCAGTAAATTTAGAGAGCGGTGTCGTTCATGCCGTTCGCTCGTTTGATTTTGAGCAGATCAAGGAATTTACGTTTGTAGTCAGAGCACAGGATGGAGGCTCTCCTCCACTCAGTAACAACGTTACGGTTAAAATCCTGATCCATGATCAGAATGATAACCTCCCTGTGATTCCATATTATCCACCACGTTACTCAGACACTCTGCGCACAGGAACTCTGCCACACATGTACAATTACGAAGTTTGCAGAACGACGGACTCCAGAAAAAGTGACAGTAAATTTGTTAGCGGTGATAGACAGAATGTGTTGATAATGGACTCCAGTTCTACAGGGAAGATGCAACAAATACAAAGTGAGAAAAGCATCCTCGATGAGCCTGACTCTCCTCTAGAGGTTAGTTCAGACGTTTTACTTCTCCCTCTGTTTACATCAAATTGTCCTATCACTTTAAAAATAATGTCCAGTACGTACGTCATTGTTAAATGACTACAAAATGTATTTGTTTACTTTATTTATTGGTTATATACATCAGGTTTTGAGCTTTGAGCACTTGATTACATACCTCTGTGTTAATAATCTTAATCCTATTGTTTGGTAGTTATTAATTAATTTTACTTGATATTTTATTTTTTTATTTTCTAAAGTTAAACAATTTACCTTCTTTTATTTAACTGAAACATTAAAACTAATATAAATATAAACAAAAAGGGAAATATAAATACGTACATTTCTTACTACAAGGAGGGATACATATTTTTACGAGTATTTTTTATTTATTTTTGAAATTCATGTAAATTGATAAAGTATTAAGGCCCCATTTGATGTTTCTTTTTTTCAACTCTAAGAGACGCTGTTGGTCAGTAAAAAAAATTCTGTGCATCGTCCCTAAGTCTGTCCTTATACAAATGTGCAGAGGAGAAGGCTTTCCTTGGTTCACTTGGAATTCAAGGGACTGACTTTGACCACTGATTATAGAGGACTTAGGTATTTTTAGTATAGAAATCTATTTATTTTTAAAATTTGTCGGATTACAGGTACCTTTGTTATTTAGTCTATTTAAATGATGAGGAATATAAAAGGCATTCCCTTCGCACGGATAAGATGGCGACTATGTCCAGGGATTCCACGGCAAATGGGGCTGCTTGTTTTTCTTTTTCATTTAAGTTATGTGGTAGATGGACAGATTCGTTATTCTGTACCTGAGGAAATGAGGAAAGCATCTGTCATCGGAAATGTGGCGCAAGATCTTGGTTTGGATATACAAAGGCTCCGATCTGGACGCGCCCGTATTGTGACGGGGGAAAACGTTCACTACGTCGAGCTGAATACAGACAAAGGAATCCTCCTTGTGAACGAAAGAATGGACCGCGAACATCTTTGCGGCGATGCAACGCCTTGCAGCTTCAGCTTTGAATTAATTTTGGAGAACCCGATGGAGCTGCACAGAATCACAGTCGAGGTTTTGGATATAAATGACCATTCTCCCGTCTTTCCGAGCAAAGATAACCCAATCAGGTTTGAAGTAAGCGAACTGGCTGGCATTGGAGTGAAGTTTCCGCTGCAGACCGCAGAAGATTTAGATGTAGGCCAAAACGCCTTAAAAGACTATGTTTTATCAGCTAACGACAATTTTATACTGAAGCAACATGCAAATCCAGATGGAAGTAAAAATATTGAAATTGTGCTGCAAAAGCCTTTAGATAGGGAGCAACGTCCCTATCTGCAAATGAAATTAATTGCAGTCGATGGAGGGACACCACAGAGATCTGGATCAGTAAACATAGATGTGACTGTATTAGATGCAAATGATAACATTCCAGTATTTAATCAATTGGTTTATAAGGCGTCAGTCGTAGAAAACACAGTTAAAGGCACAAGTGTTATTACTGTGAACGCCACAGACGCTGACAGTGGAGCAAACGGCCTCATTTCTTTTAGTTTGTCAAAAACAAAAGGGAGCGCTGCCGACATTTTTAGTATTGATAATAAGACGGGTACAATTTATGTATTCGGAGAAATTGATTTTGAGAAGACGAAAAAATACGAGGTGCGAGTTGAGGCAAAAGATCAGGGTGGCTTAATCGGGACAAGTAAGGTTATTGTCGATGTTGTTGATATTAATGACAATGCCCCAGTAATAAGCGTTATGTCTTTTTCCAGTCCGTTATTGGAGAATGCCCCCACTGGTACAACAGTAGCTATTTTAAATATAAAAGATGCTGACTCCGACAAAAATGGTCAAATTAAATGTTCTGCAGATGGAAAAGTTCCTTTCAGAATTGAATCTTCTTTAACAAACTATTACAATTTGGTCTTAGATCAAGAGCTAGACAGAGAGTCTGTGCCAGCATATAATATAACAATAAAAGCTGTTGATTTTGGTTCTCCGCCTCTGTCAGTTTCAACACAATTGCATATCGCTGTATCGGATGTTAATGACAACGCACCATTGTTTGACAAAAGTAGCTATTTTGCATACCTAATGGAAAATAATTCACCTGGCTATTCAATATTTGCTGTCAGTGCACAAGACTTTGATTGGAATCATAACGCGAGAATTTCGTATTTTTTACACGAGACACTGGTCAGTGGTAACCCGGTTTCTATTTATGTATCGTTAAACAGTGTCACTGGAGTTCTTAGTGCTGTTCAGTCGTTTGATTATGAGCAAATAAAACAATTTGAGTTTGTGGTCATAGCGCAAGATGGAGGCTCTCCTCCACTCAGCAGCAATGTAACTGTGACAATCCTGATCCAGGATCAGAACGACAATTCCCCTCAAGTTCTTTACCCAATTCAAACTGGTGGCTCTGTGGTGGCTGAAATGGTGCCCCGTTCAGCAGATGTTGGCTACCTGGTGACTAAAGTGGTGGCTGTGGACGTGGATTCTGGACAAAATGCCTGGCTCTCCTATAAACTTCCAAAATCCACAGACAGAGCTCTGTTTGAAGTAGGATTGCAGAACGGAGAAATAAGAACTATCCGTCAAGTGACTGATAAAGATGCTGTGAAACAAAGATTGAGTGTTATAGTGGAGGACAATGGGCAGCCCGCTCGTTCAGCTACAGTCATCGTTAACGTCGCAGTGGCAGACAGCTATCCCGAAGTGTTGTCGGATTTCACTGACTTTTCACACGACCAAGACTACAAAGAAAATTTGACTTTTTACTTAGTCTTGGCTCTAGCTGTAGTTTCTTTCCTATTCATCGCGTGTTTGTTAGTTATTATATCAGTAAAGATCCACAGATGGAGAGAGTCTCGCATCCTGTGTCACTCCAATCTCCCTGTGATTCCATATTATCCACCACGTTACTCAGATACTTTGCAAACAGGGACTCTGCCACATGTGTACAATTACGAGGTGTGCAGGACGACTGATTCCAGAGACAGTAAAAACACGCTTGGAAGAGCTGGCAATCAGAACGTGTTGATGATGGATCCCAGTTCTGCAGGGACGTTGCAGTACAAACAGAGTGAGAAAAGCATCCTGGATGAACCAGATTCGCCTTTAGAGGTTAGTTCAATTTCTATCACCTATTTCTTGCTGACCTATTATAGGATATTTAATTTTCAGCATGTTGGGTATAAGCGTTTGTTTATATATTCTTGTTTGCTTAAATGGTAAATATATGCATATATCCAAATATGGTCATAACAGTTTGTTATGCCAAACAAGGAATCCACATTTAAAAAAAACATGTTACTTTTATTCAATGTCATTGTAAATTTTGCCTCTGAAAGGAGCACTGAAGTGATATGATGAGTTCTGACACAATTTGAATTCACTCTGCTGAGTCATCCAACCAACTAACAACCCAGCTGCTGGGTTTGCCTATGTATGTTGAGTTGATGAGTTTTGACTCAGTGCATGAGTTACACAAAAATAACCCAAATTAAATATAAATAACACATAATGAGTAGAACATTTCAGTACTCAGCGGTTGGGTAGATAAAATTACCCAGCAGTTTTTAGTGTGTATACAGAAATGCATGCATAGAAACCGGAACATTCTCATTTTATTGCGGTTTTGGTTTATATCACCCACACTGCTTGACACAGGTGAACCTATGAGAAAACACTGTATACAAAGACTACGTCAGGCAAAGGAATCTTTGTCGTAAATGAAACAATGGATCGAGACCAGCTTTGTGGAGAGGTGACACTTAACACTTCAGCTTTGAGATGATTTTAGAAAATCTAATTGAACTTCACAAAATCACTGTGGAGGTTTTGGTCATATACGACCACGGTCCATATTTTCCAGCAAAATCAACATAGTCACATTTGAAATCAGTAATTGAACCGTAGCTGAATATAGAATCATATAAGTATATGTTTCTGCTATTTGAAAACAATAGAAGCAAAATAGAAAACATTTCCAACATCCTTTTACGCACAAAAAACTAAAGGTATTTGACATGAATATAATACAGTTTCACCATATCAAAGGCTTGATTAAAGGGAATAAATAGTTTTTTATGTTGTTTTTTATGGCAACGCATTATTTTTTATTAACTGCATTTATTTATATTACCTATTCTATGATGTAAGCATTGTTGGTCCACATAACATAAAGAACCATGCATTTTTACATTTTCTCCTTCCTTCATTGTGTGGCCTATCTGAGGAACGCAGACACCTCGCTTCTTTGGAGCTATTATGTCAGAAAAAGAGGTTGACTAAAATAAACACAGGAGAGGTTAGAAAAGTTTTCTTTTCTTCCCTACTGTGATATACACTTGCTCTAAAGGGAGAGTTATTTGGATTAACGAAAACCATACACTTCTTAAACTTTTTCTTCTAACCATGGCTTGTGGAATATTACATCACGTAAAAAGGGTGTCTGGCGTTTTGGCGCAAGACATAATTTGCTGCATTTGTTTTTTCTTTCTTATGTTTGCCATTTTGCGACTGGAAACATAAGATATTCAATACCAGAAGAAGTGAACAAAGGCTCACTGCACAGTAATATCGCACATAACCTTGGTTTGGAACTGGTAAAGGTCCGTTCTGGTCAGGCTCGTATCATGACCAGTGAGAGCTCCCAGTACGCTGAGCTGAAGGCAGAAAAAGGGATTTTAGTAGTAAAGGCTTTGAGGTGACATAAAATTGTGTAGTTTTAGTTTTGAGATAATTTTAGAACATCCTATGGAGCTTCATTAAATTCTGATTGAAATAAATTATATAAAGGATAACTCTCACATTCATTTGATTATGAGCAGATTAAAGTGGTAGTTTTCATTGTAAAAGCACATGATGGGGGCTCTCCTCCACTCAGCAGCAACATGACTGTAAAAATCCTCATCCAGGACCAGAACGATAACCCTCTTCAGTTTATCTACCCAGTGCAGACTGGGGGATCTGTGGTTGCCGAAATAGGGCCTCATTCAACAGAAGTGGGCTAGTTAGTTTCTAAAGTGGTGGCTGTTGACGTGGACTCTGGACAAAAAGCCCTGCTCTCCTACAAAATACAGAAAACCACAGAAAGAGCGCTTTTTTCGACGTGGTCTATAAAAACTATCCGCCAGGTTACTGAAAAAGATGCTGTGAAACAGAGACTTACTGTTAGAGTGGAAGCCCTCACGTTCAGTTTAAGTTATTGTTACTGTGGCGGTGGTGTAAAGCTTCCCTGAAATACAGTCTGACTTCACTGACTTTCCAAATGACAAGGAGTTAATTGGCAGCTTGGCTTCTAACATAATATTGGTTTTAGCCCTGGTTTCCCCCCTATTTTTGACATTTTTATTATTATTATATCAGTAAACATTTACAGATGGAGAAAGTCTCGCATCCTGTATCATTCCGACCTTCCCGGGATTACTTATTATCAACCATGTTAGTCTGACACTTTGGGAACAAAGAGATTACAAAGTGTGCAGGACGACTGATTCAAAGAAGAGCGACAATAAGTTCGGAGGAAGTAGTAGTCAAAAGTTTTTTATAATAGACCCAAGTGCTACAGGGACGATGCAGCGCATACACAATGAAAAGAGCATCTTGGATGAACCAGACTCCCCTTTAGAGATGAGGCATATCATACATTTTTATCCACACGTCTGTGTACTTTTTGTATTTATTATACTTTGTGTTGCAGTTTTGTGACATGTATTAATCATCTTCAGAACCTCGGACAGCACCTTTTCCCGCATCACTTTAAATAATGAAAAATCGTAAACAACCTTTAATTATTAGTATTTGATTAGAGGTTGTTTGATATTATCGATGTTTTTTTTTTCAATACTTCCTTCTTGTATTTTATTTTATTTCATTTTATTTTATTTTTCGTAGTTATGATACAAGGTAGCAGAGACAGATATTTTCCCAGTGTTGATGTTAGAAAGAGGCATCACATTTAAATTAATTTATTTTATTTCTTACACCAAATAAGATGTTTTTAATATAAAAAGGGTCCATGATATTAAAGCTATTGTAACAATAAAGCTATCTTTGTATTTATTGATAACTTATACCAAAAATTGTCCTTAGGTATGAATTTCTGCTTGCATGGCCGATGACTTGTAGGAGGTTCACTTATACCAAAAATTGTCCTTAGGTATGAATTTCTGCTTGCATGGCCGATGACTTGTAGGAGGTTCTTTGTGTGGCCTATTCTGAACTCTAAGTGACGCTGTTGGTTAATACAAAACACTTTCCTCAGACATATTCACATATTTCACTACCATATTCTCGTCGCCTCTGAGAGTAGCTTTTGTTTTGAATTCAGCAGAGACTACCGAAGATTTAGACACGACGTAATTACTAAAACTTAAAAAAACAAAAACAAAAAAATAACACGCGTTTCCCTATCTTATCCTTTTTTACGCCGTGTGTGAATTGCTGTACAAGATTTTTTTGTATACCTTTTTTTCTTGCCATGTCGTTTGGACAACCACACCACAATGGATTCATAAAATGGCGTTTTTACTTCATATGGAATTTGCTGCATTTTATTTTTCTTTGTCACGTCTGCTATTTTGTGGACGGAGGAACGCCTCAGCGATCGGGTACCGTAAATATTAATGTTTCTGTTCTTGATGCGAACGATAATGCTCTGTTTTTAGTCAGTCTGTGTATAAAGTTGTTGTCACGGAGATGTCTCCTAAAGACACGTATGTTACGACTGTAAATGCAAGTGACGCAGATTTTGGTTTATATGGTATTGTGACATATTATTTTTCAGACCTCGACAGTGCTCTTGGTGATTTATTTATGATAGATAAAAAGACTGGAGTAATTTACGTAAAAGGTGATATTGATTACGAAAAGGACAAAAAGTATGAACTTAGAATTGATGCTAAGGATCAAGGAGGGTTAACAGATTCTGCCAAAGTCATAATTGATATAGCAGATATAAATGATAATGCCCCTGTGTTAAGCATAATGACATTCAGTAATGTTTTGTCAGAGGACTCTCCTCCTGGAACAACAATTGGCATATTAAATGTAAAAGACTTGGATTCAGGCAATAATGGACAGGTCAGCTGTAAAATTGAGGGGAATTATCCTTTTAAGATTCAGTCCAATCTAAGAAATTATTATACTTTAATAACAGATTCTGTATTAGATCGTGAACGTGTTTCAGAATACAATATCACTGTTGTTGCCACGGACAATGGGGTACCTCCTCTTTCAACTAGGAAGGTATTTAATTTGAAAGTTTCTGATGTAAATGATAATGCTCCAGTATTTTCACAAAGCGTTTACAACAGTCTTATTACAGAGAATAACTCCCCGGGTGTTTCTGTCCTTACTCTGAAAGCCAGCGATCCTGATCAGAATCAAAACGCTCGTATTTCCTATATTTTAGAGGACAGAAATATTGCTGGGTCATCAGTTTCTGAATATGTTACTGTAAATGTAGAAACTGGACTGGTGCTGGCAGTACGCTCATTTGATTATGAACAGATTAAAGAGTTAGTTTTAATTGTTAACGCACATGATGGGGGCTCTCCTCCACTCAGCAGCAACGTGACAGTAAAAATCCTCATTCAGGACCAGAACGATAACCCTCCTCAGGTTCTTTACCCAGTGCAGACTGGGGGATCTGTAGTTGCCGAAATTGTGCCTCGTTCAGCAGAAGTGGGTTATTTCGTTTGTAAAGTGGTGGCTGTTGACGTGGACTCTGGACAAAACGCCTGGCTCTCCTACAAATTACTGAAAACCACAGAAAGAGCGCTTTTTGACGTGGGCTTACATAATGGAGAAATAAGAACTGCCCGCCAGGTGACTGAAAAAGACGCTGTGAAACAGAGACTAATTGTTATAGTGGAGGACAACGGGAAGCCCTCACGGTCAGCTTCAGTCATTGTTACCGTGGCGGTGGCAGACAGCTTCCCTGAAATGCTGTCTGACTTCACTGACTTTCCAAACGACAAGGAGTTCAATGACAGCCTTACTTTTTACCTAGTGTCTGCTCTTGCTGTGGTTTCCTTCCTATTTATTACGTGTTTAGTGGTTATTATATCAGTAAAGATTTACAGATGGAGGAAGTCTCGCATCCTGTATCATTCCAACCTCCCCGTAATTCCATATTATCCACCACGTTACTCGGAAACCTTGGGAACAGGGACTTTGCCACACGTGTATAATTACGAGGTATGCAGGACGACTGATTCAAAGAAGAGCAACAATAATTTCGGAGGAGCTGGTAATCAGAAGTTGTTGATAATGGACCCAAGTGTTACCGGGACGATGCAGCGGATACAGAATGAAAGGAGCATATTGGATGAACCAGACTCCCCTTTAGAGGTGAGGCTTATAATAATTATTTATATACATTTCTCTGTTCTTTTTCTCTGTGTGACACTTATTTATAATCTTACGAACCTTGTACAGCCGCTTTTATTGTATCTATTTAATAGTGAAATCCCTGAAAAGTTGTTAACATCTCCTTAGTGGTATATGATCTGGAAGTGTTTTAAGTTACCGGTGTTGTTTCAATACCTCAATCTGTCTTTGTTTGTTTTTTGTAGTTTTTTTTCCCCCCAGGTGTATGATGTATGGCAGCAGAAACAAACCTTTACCGAGTGGGGATGTGAGAAAGAGGCATCAGCGATACTGAAAATGAATTTATCTTATTGTTTTACATCTAATGATATATTCTAAAAGGGGTTTATAACCGGGTTTTTTAGGAAATTTTGTGTTTCTAATTTCGAACCTCTAAGTGACGCTGTTGGTTAATACAAAACACTTCTCTCAATCCTAACCAGCCATTTCCATCTCATACTCACGTAGCCTCCGAGAGTAGAAGGGGCACGTCAATTTCGCTTTGTATTCTGCGAAAAAAGCCGAAGATTAAAACACGATATCAGTGCAGTAACTAAAATAAATACGAGTTTTCTTGTTATTTAACAAGGAGTGTTTCAATTGCTGTCCAAGATTTGTTATTTAATTTTTATTTTTTTTGTTTTTCTCTCACAATGTCGTTTGGAAAACAACCCCGCATTGGATTCCTAAAATGGAAGTTTTGCTTCATACGAAATATTCTGCATCATTTTTTTCTTTGTCATGTCTTCTATTTTGTTACTGGACATATAAGATATTCGATACCAGAGGAGATGAAGAAAGGCTCACTGATCGGGAATGTCGCACAGGACCTCGGTTTGGATCTGAAAAGACTGCGTTCTGGTCAGGCCCGTATTGTGAGCGGGGAGAGCATCCAGTATGTTGAGCTGAAGGCAGACAAAGGGATTTTAGTAGTAAAGGAGAGAGTCGACCGGGAGAAGCTTTGTGGAGACAAAACACCATGTAGTTTTAGCTTTGAAATGATTTTAGAAAATCCTATGGAGCTGCATCAAATTACGGTTGAGATTATAGATATAAATGATAATTCCCCCACGTTTAAAAGAGATAGCATGCATTTTGAAATAAGCGAAACTGCTGCTACTGGTGCTCGTTTTTCCTTAATAAGTGCAGAAGACCTCGATGTGGGTGTAAATGGTCTGAGGGATTATTTCTTGAGCGATAATGATAATTTCATCCTTAAGCAACATTCAAATGCAAACGGGATCACATACGCAGAGATGGTGCTTCAGAAGCAATTAGACAGAGAGAAAAACCCAAATCTCTCTTTGAAACTGATCGCTGTGGACGGAGGAACGCCTCAGCGATCGGGTACCGTAAATATTAATGTTTCTGTTCTTGATGCGAACGATAATGCACCTGTTTTTAGTCAGTCTGTGTATAAAGTTGTTGTCACGGAGATGTCTCCTAAAGACACGTATGTTACGACTGTAAATGCAAGTGACGCAGATTTTGGTTTATATGGTATTGTGACATATTATTTTTCAGACCTCGACAGTGCTCTTGGTGATTTATTTATGATAGATAAAAAGACTGGAGTAATTTATGTAAAAGGTGATATTGATTACGAAAAGGACAACAAGTATGAACTAAGAATTGATGCTAAGGATCAAGGAGGGTTAACAGATTCTGCCAAAGTCATAATTGATATAGCAGATATAAATGATAATGCCCCTGTGTTAAGCATAATGACATTCAGTAATGTTTTGTCAGAGGACTCTCCTCCTGGAAAAACAATTGGCATATTAAATGTAAAAGACTTGGATTCAGGCAATAATGGACAGGTCAGCTGTAAAATTGAAGGGAATTACCCTTTTAAGATTCAGTCCAATCTAAGAAATTATTATACTTTAATAACAGATTCTGTATTAGATCGTGAACGTGTTTCAGAATACAATATCACTGTTGTTGCCACGGACAATGGGGTACCTCCTCTTTCAACTAGGAAGGTATTTAATTTGAAAGTTTCTGATGTAAATGATAATACTCCAGTATTTTCACAAAGCGTTTACAACACTCTTATTACAGAGAATAACTCCCCGGGTGTTTCTGTCCTTACTCTGAAAGCCAGCGATCCTGATCAGAATCAAAACGCTCGTATTTCCTATATTTTAGAGGACAGAAATATTGCCGGGTCATCAGTTTCTGAATTTGTTACTGTAAATGTAGAAACTGGACTGGTGCTGGCAGTACGCTCATTTGATTATGAACAGATTAAAGAGTTAGTTTTCATTGTAAAAGCACATGATGGGGGCTCTCCTCCACTCAGCAGCAACGTGACAGTAAAAATCCTCATTCAGGACCAGAACGATAACCCTCCTCAGGTTCTCTACCCAGTGCAGACTGGGGGATCTGTGGTTGCCGAAATTGTGCCTCGTTCAGCAGAAGTGGGTTATTTTGTTTCTAAAGTGGTGGCTGTTGACGTTGACTCTGGACAAAACGCCTGGCTCTCCTACAAATTACTGAAAACCACAGAAAGAGCGCTTTTTGACGTGGGCTTACATAATGGAGAAATAAGAACTGTCCGCCAGGTGACTGAAAAAGACGCTGTGAAACAGAGACTAATTGTTATAGTGGAGGACAACGGGAAGCCCTCACGGTCAGCTTCAGTCATTGTTACCGTGGCGGTTGCAGACAGCTTCCCTGAAATGCTGTCTGACTTCACTGACTTTCCAAACGACAAGGAGTTCAATGACAGCCTGACCTTTTACCTAGTGTCTGCTCTTGCTGTGGTTTCCTTCCTATTTATTACGTGTTTAGTGGTTATTATATCAGTAAAGATTTACAGATGGAGGAAGTCTCGCATCCTGTATCATTCCAACCTCCCCGTAATTCCATATTATCCACCACGTTACTCGGAAACCTTGGGAACAGGGACTTTGCCACACGTGTATAATTACGAGGTATGCAGGACGACTGATTCAAAGAAGAGCGACAATAATTTCGGAGGAGCTGGTAATCAGAAGTTGTTGATAATGGACCCAAGTGTTACCGGGACGATGCAGCGGATACAGAATGAAAGGAGCATATTGGATGAACCAGACTCCCCTTTAGAGGTGAGGCTTATAATAATTATTTATATACATTTCTGTTCTTTTTCTCTGTGTGACACTTATTGATAACCTTACGAACCTTTTACAGCCGCTTTTATTGTATCTATTTAATAGTGAAATCCCTGAAAAGTGGTTAACATCTCCTTAGTGGTATATGATCTGGATGTGTTTGAAGTTACCGGTGTTGTTTCAATACCTCAATCTGTCTTTGTTTGTTTTTTGTAGTTTTTTTTCCCAGGTGTATGATGTATGGCAGCAGAAACAAACCTTTACGGAGTGGGGATGTGAGAAAGAGGCATCAGCGATATTGAAAATGAATTGATCTTATTGTTTTACATCTAATGATATATGCTAAAAGGGGTTTATAACCGGGTTTTGTAGGAAATTCAGTGTTTCTAATTTCGAACCTCTAAGTGACGCTGTTGGTTAATACAAAACACTTCTCTCAATCCTAACCAGCCATTTCCATCTCATACTCACGTAGCCTCCGAGAGTAGAAGGGGCACGCCAATTTCGCTTTGTATTCTGCGAAAAAAGCCGAAGATTAAAACACGATATCAGTGCAGTAACTAAAATAAATACGACTTTTCTTGTTATTTAACAGGGAGTGTTTCAATTGCTGTACAAGATTTGTTATTTAATTTTTTTTTTTTTTTTTCTCTCACAATGTCGTTTGGAAAACAACCCCGCATTGGATTCCTAAAATGGAAGTTTTGCTTCATACGAAATATTCTGCATCCTTTTTTTCTTTGTCATGTCTTCTATTTTGTTACTGGACATATAAGATATTCGATACCAGAGGAGATGAAGAAAGGCTCACTGATCGGGAATGTCGCACAGGACCTCGGTTTG
>JAVLVB010000935.1:2135147-2163488 GCA_032876305.1 Orestias chungarensis
GTGTCAGTAGGTTGCACATAATAATCTATCCATTTTTTAATTTTTGCTTGCATTTAATTGTGGAAAATACTTTTGAAAGTACCGAGTCATTGTTATTTTTAAGCAGGCTTTATGTTTTTGAGATCTTCATTTACATTTTTTGTAGTGATTTTACTGATAATACTGGAATATATTTCCCAGCAAATTTCGCCTAAGTTTTCATTTATACATGTTACATGTAGGGTGAAATGCATGACTGCAAATTATTGATATATAATTTCAGTGGTCAGCAAGGGCAAAAAAAAAATTATTGTATCAGAACTAGTTACATGAATGCAAACATATATTTATATATATTTTTGCCCTATTGCCCCTTTTTCTTATTGCTTTGGGTATGCAAGAGTAATATGATCAAAGGAAATGTTGAGGTGTGTTTAGAGGGAAAAACACATCTCCTTAAAAATACAAGCACATAAGATTTAGGCCGATCGTTAATAATTGCTGATTTATGTGTTGTATATTCTTGCGAAATCTGGAAACAATTGAAGTCTTGTAAATGTTTGCCTTACACAACCCCACGGTGGCGCTATGTACCAGGCTTAAAATATTTGCATTCCTAACATCGATAATGCGTCATCTACCTACTACTGTTGTCTTGCAGATGAGGACATTTACGATTTGTGTGGCAGCTGATGTTGTTTTATAGTCGTATTTTTTTTTTGTACTCGTATTTTATCCTTTATTGATTTTTAATTCTGAGAAAAAATTAATCAGTTATTATGAATCATATTTTCGCCATTGTTCTGTCGTCGGGATATTTTTTGTCCCTTTTCTGGATCCACGTCGCGCATGGAGACGTGAGCTATTCTTTCCCGGAGGAGATGAAACGAGGATCAGTTATTGGAAACATCGCCAAGGATCTCGGGCTGCAGACTGGTGCGCTGTCTACCAGAAGAGCCCGCATTGACACAGAGGGGACGGATAAACGTTACTGTGACATAAACCTGAAACACGGAGAGCTGATTGTGGCCGACAGGATTGACCGTGAGGAGCTTTGTGGAGAAAAGGCTTCATGCATCCTAAAACAAGAGCTTGTTTTGCAGAATCCGTTAGAGCTGCACAGAATCAGCCTTCATGTTCAAGATATTAATGATAATTCTCCGCAGTTCAACGAAATAATGTTCAGTCTCGAAATCCAGGAATCGGCAGACAGGGGAGCTCGTTTCGTGATCGAGGAAGCAAAAGATGCAGATGTAGATCAAAATTCAGTTCAGCTGTACAACCTTGAAAAAAACGAAAATTTCATTCTGTCAGCAAATGGAAACACAGTGGAGCTTGTTTTAGATAAAGAGCTTGATCGAGAAAAAAAGAAGGAAATTAATTTGCTCCTCACAGCTTTAGATGGTGGATCTCCTCAAAGATCAGGTACTGCAGTTATTCATGTTAATGTTCTGGATGCAAACGATAACGCTCCAGTGTTTAGCAAGGACGTTTATGAAGCCAGTCTGCAGGAAAACTCTCCTTTAGGTACTCTGGTGGTTACAGTGAGTGCAACTGATGCAGATGAGGGAGTGAATGGAGAAGTTACTTATGATTTTGGTAATGTTAATGAAGATGTGAGGATGAAATTCACAATTGACCGCATTTTAGGGGAAATACGTGTAACAGATGCTGTAGACTATGAAGCTACAAAATCATATGAAATGAGGATAAAAGCAAAGGATGGTTTTGGGTTGTCATCTTATGCTAATGTGATAATTTATATAACTGATGTAAATGACAACGCGCCTGTAGTTTTTCTGGAATCACTCACCAATCCCATTCCAGAAGATATCCCATCTGGTACAGAGGTGGCCATCATTAACATACAGGATAGAGACTCTGAGAATAACCGACAGGTCCACTGTTCTATCCAGCAAAATGTACCTTTTAAGTTATCTCCTTCCTTTAAAAACTATTATTCTCTGGTGACCACTGGAAAATTGGATCGTGAATTAGAGTATGAGTACAATATTACAATCACTGCTACTGATGAGGGATCTCCACCTTTGTCCTCTTCTAAAACGGTTCATTTATTTGTAGCTGACATCAATGACAATCCACCTGTATTTAAGGAACAGTTGTACAGGGCATATGTGAGTGAAAATAACAAACCTGGCTCCACTTTATGTACTGTATCTGCCCTAGATCCCGACTGGAGACAAAACGGTACAGTGATTTATTCTCTGTTGCCTGGTGAGGTAAAAGGTGTGTCAGTGTCCTCCTTTTTATCTGTTAATGGAGATACAGGCGTGATACACGCAGTCAGGTCATTTGATTATGAAAAATTACAGAGCTTCAAAGTCCAAGTGATGGCCAGAGACAATGGCTCTCCTCCACTCAATAGCAATGTGACTGTCAGTGTGTTCATATCGGATGTGAATGACAATGCTCCTCAGATACTGTATCCTACCCAAGAGAGAAACGACTTGATGAGTGAACTAGTCCCCAAAGCTGCACAAGGAGGAACTCTGGTGTCCAAAGTTATAGCAGTGGACGCAGATTCTGGACAGAATGCCTGGCTGTCCTATCATATAGTTAAAGCCACAGATCCAGGACTTTTTAGTATTGGTCTACACAGTGGAGAGATAAGGACAGAGCGGGACATTTCGGTATCTGACAGCATGAAACAAAACCTGATTGTTGCAGTAAAAGATAATGGACAGCACTCTCTCTCTGCCACCTGTACCATGTATTTAATTATTTCTGATAACCCGGCTGAGATGCCACAACTGAAAGATATTTCTCTGGATGAGAAAAACTCCAAGTTGACTTCTTATCTGATCATCGCCCTGGTTTCTGTGTCTACCTTCTTTCTGACTTTCATCATCATCATCTTGGGTGTGAGGTTTTGTCAGAGGAGAAAGCCCCGACTGTTGTTTGATGGAGCGGTAGCTATCCCAGGCAATTATCTTCCTCCCAATTACTCAGATGTTGATGGAACAGGAACTCTACACAGCGCTTATAATTATGACACCTATCTGACAACGGGATCGAGAACCAGTGACTTTAAGTTTATCTCATCCTACAATGACAACACTTTACCTGCTGACCAGACACTGAAGAAAAGTTTAGATGATTTTGCTGAGGCTTTTGGAGAACTGGAAGGATGCACAGAGGTATGATCATACACTTTTTTCCTTTTTGCATCTATCAACTGATTTCCAGGCAGTTCTATATTTTACAAAGGGGAGCAGTTCTAAGTGTTTCATTGTTTTTTCTTATACCAAGAGGTGGCTTGTTTAAATTCTTTGCCAGCATCGTTTTGCATTTTTAAGGATACTCCAGCATTCTTCGATGTTTTAGTTTTATATATATTGTGTCAACTTGTGCCCTTGGTTTTATAAGGTAGTTATTCTAATTTGTCTCTATGTCATCTTGCGATACAGTGCCAATATCTCTGGGGTATCTTTTTACTACTGTTGTAGATAGCAGTCAGCTCCCAAGGGCACTGGACTCAAATGTCAGTATAAAAACTTGATCGACTTATCAGGGAAATTCATCCTTTTGTTTTTAATTATTTTTCATTTTTATTTTTTTTATTTGAAATCTAGTGATACTTGTCATCAAATCTAAAAATATATAATATTCTTCCTCAGTCTTAAGGAGTTTACTTTTATAAATGATTTTCAACCTTTCATTTATTTTAGAATTTTATCTTTAAATTTCAATAACAATTTAAAGTCACAGTAATATTTTTATATGCCTTTTCCAATATCTTGTTTTGCTGCTAAATATTTTTATGAGTGTACAAACCATATTTTCTTATCCAATCATTGTTTATTGTACTGTTAATATGGTTTTTGATTACTTTAATAGGACGTAACAACAGGAAAATACAGAACAAACTGCGGTCGCCAGAAAAATGATGTTGTGTATGTTACATTCCTCCTACTCATTATTAACACCCTCTAAATTTTCAGTTTGTGTGTATTTGAAATAATTAAAATTTTCACTGCGTGTCTGTTCATATTCAATTAAAAATGCTGACTTAAAAAATGATAATAATATGATTTAAAATTTAAACTCCTCATACATAAACCTATAATATTTATTTATTGCGGCCGTTGGTCTAATGTCACACCTGCTTTGTCTTTTTTTTTTTTTTTTTGTAACATCTTCCAGATCTAACTTGAAGCCTGGTTTTGTGGTTGGAACTCCTCCTTCTCTTTTTCAGTGATCTTACATTTACTTTACTTTATTTGGAATAGTAGTGCATGGTGAATTACAATCTCTTAGTAATTAGAAGAGAGCAAAACTGCACAGTTGTAATTTCAGCCAGATTGACAGCTTCTCTCAAAACTGTTAAATTATATATAAAAATGCAATAAAATGGATGAATGATACACATGAAACACTTTGTGGATACAAAAAGAGGCAGGTAAATTGCACGTAATGTTGTCACATTGTATTGATTTTATTAAGTACTTATGTAGGAAATTGTTTTACTGACATTAGAGACTCATTGTAATTTTGAGAAGATTTTATTTTCATGCAATCTTCATTTCTTTTCTAGTTCACAGTGATCATATATTTTAGTGAGGAAATATATATATCCCGGCATGTTCGCCTCAGTTTTCCTTTCTAAACATGTTTTTTACCTAGAGATCTAAATGCACAACTGCAAATGATTGGTATTATTTCAGTACTAAGAAAGGCCAACAAGGACAAAATTTAATGATTACCATGTAATAGAATTTGCTGCATGAATAAAAAACCTTTGTTTTTGCTCATTGCTCCTTTTTTAAAAACAAAATTCACTTTGGGTAGGACAGAGCAGAATAATTAAAGATAGTTTTGATGTGGGTGTAGAGGGACAGACAAATAGCATTTCCTTTAAACTACAAGCACATAAGACGTAAGTCAATCATTAATTTTTAAATCTTATTTACATGTTTTATATTTTTGATCAATCAGGAAATGTTTGAAGTCTTGTATGTTTTTCTTCCTACAACTCGACCCCACGGTGGCGCTATGTACCAGCCTTAAAATATTTAGATTCTTTACAACTATTACGTGTTATCAATCGACTGCTGCTGTCTTGAGGACAATTGCGCATTTGTGTGGCTGCTGGTGTTGGTTTGTAGTCTTTTTATTTTATATTTTACACATTTTTGATGCAGACTAAAATTAATCAGTTATTATGAATCATATTTTCGTCGTTTTTCTGTTGTCGGGATATTTTATTTTTATTTTGTGGATCCAAGTTGCGCATGGAGACGTGAGCTATTCTTTCCCGGAGGAGATGAAACGAGGATCAGTTATTGGAAACATCGCCAAGGATCTCGGGCTGCAGACAGGTGCGCTGTCTACCAGAAGAGCCCGCATTGACACAGAGGGGACGGATAAACGTTACTGTGACATAAACCTGAAACACGGAGAGCTGATTGTGGCCGACAGGATTGACCGTGAGGAGCTTTGTGGAGAAAAGGCTTCATGCATCCTAAAACAAGAGCTTGTTTTGGAGAATCCGTTAGAGCTGCACAGAATCAGCCTTCATGTTCAAGATATTAATGATAATTCTCCGCAGTTCAAAGAAAAAATGTTCAGTCTTGAAATTCAGGAATCGGCCGTGAGAGGAGCTCGTTTCGTGATTGAGGAAGCAAACGATGCAGATGTAGGTCAAAATTCAGTTCAGCTGTACAACCTTGAAAAAAATGAAAATTTCATTCTGGCTGCAAATGGAAACACAGTGGAGCTTGTTTTAGATAAAGAGCTTGATCGAGAAAAACAGAAGGAAATTAATTTGCTCCTCACAGCTTTAGATGGTGGATCTCCTCAAAGATCAGGTACTGCAGTTATTCATGTTAATGTTCTTGATGCAAATGATAACGCCCCAGTGTTTAGCCAGGCCGTTTATGAAGCCAGTCTACCTGAAAACTCTCCTTTAGGTACTCTGGTGGTTACAGTGAGTGCAACTGATGCAGATGAAGGAGTTAATGGAGATGTTACTTATGATTTTGGTAATGTTAATGAAGAAGTAAGTAAAACATTTACGATTGACCGAATTTTAGGGGAAATACGTATAACTGATGTTGTAGACTATGAAGCAACACAATTATATGAAATAAGGATAAAAGCAAAGGATGGTCTGGGCTTGACATCTTATGCTAAGGTCATCATTTCTATAACTGATGTAAATGACAACGCCCCTGTAGTTAGTCTGAAATCACTCACCTTTCATATACCAGAAGACATCCCAGCTGGTACAGAGGTGGCCATCATTAACATACAGGATAGAGACTATGGTAATAACCGGCAAGTTCACTGTTTCATCCAGCAAAATGTACCTTTTAAATTGTCTCCTTCCATTAAAAACTATTATTCTCTGGTGACCACTGGAGAGCTGGACCGTGAATTACAGTTTGAATACAACATTACAATCACTGCTACTGATGAGGGATCTCCACCTTTGTCCTCTTCTAAAACATTTCAGTTATTTGTAGCTGACATCAATGATAATCCACCTGTATTTAAGGAACGGTCTTACAGCTCATATATGAGTGAAAATAACAAACCTGGCTCCACTTTATGTACTGTATCTGCTGTAGATCCCGACTGGAGACAAAACGGTACAGTGATTTATTCTCTGTTACCTGCTGAGTTGAACGGTGCGTCAGTGTCCTCCTATCTATCTGTTAATGGAGACACAGGTGTGATACAAGCAGTCAGGTCATTTGATTATGAAAAATTACAGAGTTTTAAAGTCCAAGTGATGGCCAGAGACAACGGCTCTCCTCCACTCAGTACCAACGTGACTGTAAGTGTGTTCATTTCGGATGAGAATGACAATTCTCCTCAGATACTGTATCCTACCCAAGAGAGAAACGGCAAGATGACTGAACTAGTCCCCAAAGCTGCACAAGGAGGCACTCTGGTGTTTAAAGTCATAGCAGTGGACGCAGATTCTGGACAGAATGCCTGGCTGTCCTATCATATAGTCAAAGCCACAGATCCTGGACTTTTCAGTATTGGTCAACACAGTGGAGAGATAAGGACAGAGCGGGACATTTCAGTATCTGACAGCATGAAACAAAACCTGATTGTTGCAGTAAAAGATAATGGACAGTCCTCTCTCTCAGCCACCTGTGCAATCTATTTATTAATTTCTGATAACTTGGCTGAGATGCCACAACTGAAAGATATTTCTCTGGATGACAAAAACTCCAATTTGACTTCTTATCTGATCATCGCCCTGGTTTCTGTGTCTACCTTCTTTCTGACCTTCATCATCATCATCTTGGGTATGAGGTTTTGTCACAAGAGAAAGCCCCGACTGTTGTTTGATGGAGCAGTCGCCATCCCAGGAACTTATCTTCCTCCCAATTACTCAGATGTTGATGGAACAGGAACTCTACACAGCGCTTATAATTATGACACCTATCTGACAACGGGATCGAGAACAAGTGACTTTAAGTTTATCTCATCCTACAATGACAACACTTTACCTGCTGACCAGACACTGAAGAAAAGTTTAGATGATTTTACTGAGGCTTTTGGAGAACTGGAAGGATGCACAGAGGTATGATCATACACTTTATTAATTTTTGCATCTATCAATTGATTTCCAGACATTTCTATATTTTACAAAGGGGAGCAGTTCTCAGTGTTTCATTGTTTTTTCTTATACCAAGAGGTTTCTTGTTTAAATTCTTTTCAAGCATCGTTATGCATTTTTAAGGATACTCCAGCATTCTTCCTTGTTTTAGTTTTATACATATTGTGTCAACTTGTGCCCTTGGTTTTATAAGTTAGTTATTCTAGTTTGTCTCCATGTCATCTTGCGATACAGTGCCAATACCTCTGGGGTATCTTTTTACTACTGTTGTAGATAGCACTCAGCTCCGCATGGCACTGGACTCAAATGTCAGTATAAAAACTTGATCGACTTATCAGGGAAATTCATCCTTTTGTTTTTAATTATTTTTCATTTTTATTTTTTTTAATTTGAAATCTAGTGATACTTGTCATCAAATTTAAAAATATAGTATTCTTCCTCAGTCTTAAGGAGTTTACTTTTATAAATGATTTTCAACCTTTCATTTATTATAGAATTTTATCTTTAAATTTCAATAACAATTTAAAGTCACAGTAATATTTTTATATGCTTTTTCCAATATCTTCTTTTGCTGCTAAATATTTTTGTGAGTGTACAAACTATATTTTCTTATCCAATCATTGTTTATTGTACTATTAATATGGTTTTTGATTACTTTAATAGGACGTAACAACAGGAAAATACAGAACAAACTGCGGGTGCCAGAAAAATGATGTTGTGTATGTTACATTCCTCCTACTCATTATTAACACCCTCTAAATTTTAAGTTTGTGTGTATTTTAAATAATTAACACTGTAACAGTGTGTCTATTCATGTTCAATTAAAATGCTGACTTAAAAAATTATAATAATATGATTTAAAATTTAAACTCCTCATACATAAACCTATAATATTTATTTCTTGTGGCCGTTGGTCTAATGTCACACCTGCTTTTTTTTTTTTTTTTTTTTTTACATCTTCCAGATCTAACTTAAAGCCTTGGTTTGTGGTTGGATCTCCTCCTTCTCTTTTTCGGTGATCTTACATTTACTTTACTTTATTTGGAATAGAAGTGCATGGTAAATTACAATCTCTTAGTAATTAGAAGACAGCAAAACTGCATAGTTGTAATTTCCGCCAGATTGACAGCTTCTCTGAAAAGAGCTAAATTATATATAAAAATGCAATAAAGTGGATGAATGATACACATGAAACACTTTGTGGATTCAAAAAGAGGCAGGTAGATTGCAAGTAATGTTGTCACATTGTATTGATTTTATTAAGTACTTACGTAGGGAATTGTTTTACTGACATTAGAGACTCATTGTAATTTTGAGAAGATTTTATTTTCATGCAATTTTCATTTCTTTTCTAGTTCCAAGTGATCATATATTTTAGTGAGGAAATATATATATCCCAGCATGTTTGTCTCAGTTTTCCTTTCTAAACATGTTGTTACCTAGAGATCTAAATGCACAACTGCAAATGATTGGTATTATTTCAGTACTAAGAAAGGCCAACAAGGACAAAATTTAATGATTGCCATGTAATAGAATTTGCTGCATGAATAAAAACCCTTGTTTTTGCTCATTGCTCCTTTTTCAAATCTTTTTTTTTCACTTTGGGTAGGCCAGAGCAGAATAATTAAAGATAGTTTTGATGTGGGTGTAGAGGGACAGACAAATAGCATTTCCTTTAAACTACAAGCACATAAGACGTAAGTCAATCATTAATTTTTAAATCTTATTTACATGTTTTATATTTTTGATCAATCAGGAAATGTTTGAAGTCTTGTATGTTTTTCTTCCTACAACTCGACCCCACGGTGGCGCTATGTACCAGCCTTAAAATATTTAGATTCTTTACAACTATTACGTGTTATCAATCGACTGCTGCTGTCTTGAGGACAATTGCGCATTTGTGTGGCTGCTGGTGTTGGTTTGTAGTCTTTTTATTTTATCTTTCATACATTTTTGATGCCGACTAAAATTAATCAGTTATTATGAGTCATATTTTCGCCGTTGTTCTGTCGTCGGGATATTTTTTGTCCCTTTTCTTGATCCACGTCGTGTATGGAGACGTGAGCTATTCTTTCCCGGAGGAGATGAAACGAGGATCAGTTATTGGAAACGTCGCCAAGGATCTCGGGCTGCAGACAGGTGCGCTGTCCACCAGAAGAGCCCGCATTGACACAGAGGGGACGGATAAACGTTATTGTGACATAAATCTGAAACACGGAGAGCTGATTGTGGCCGACAGGATTGACCGTGAGGAGCTTTGTGGAGAAAAGGCTTCATGCATCCTAAAACAAGAGCTTGTTTTGGAGAATCCATTGGAGCTGCATCGGATCAGCCTTCATGTTCAAGATATTAATGATAATTCTCCGCAGTTCAACGAAAACATTTTCAGTCTTGAAATTCGAGAATCGGCAGACAGGGGAGCTCGTTTCGTGATTGAGGAAGCAAAAGATGCAGATGTAGGTCAAAATTCAGTTCAGCTGTACAACCTTGAAAAAAATGAAAATTTCATTCTGGCTGCAAATGGAAACACAGTGGAGCTTGTTTTAGATAAAGAGCTTGATCGAGAAAAACAGAAGGAAATTAATTTGCTCCTCACAGCTTTAGATGGTGGATCTCCTCAAAGATCAGGTACTGCAGTTATTCATGTAAATGTTCTGGATGCAAATGATAATGCTCCAATGTTTAGCCGGGCAGTTTATGAAGCCAGTCTACCTGAAAACTCTCCTGTAGGTACTTTGGTGGTTACCGTGAGTGCAGTTGATGCAGATGAGGGAGTGAATGGAGATGTTACTTATGATTTTGGTAATGTTAATGAAGAAGTGAGGAAGAAATTCACAATTGACCGCATTTTAGGGGAAATACGTGTAACAGATGCTTTAGACTATGAAGCTACACAATCATATGAAATAAAGGTAAAAGGAAAGGATGGTCTGGGATTGTCATCTTATGCTAATGTGATAGTTTCTATAACTGATGTCAATGACAACGCCCCTGTAGTTAGTCTGAAATCACTCACCAATCATATTCAAGAAGACCTCCCAGCTGGTACAGAGGTGGCCATCATTAATATACAAGACAGAGACTCTGAGAATAATCGAGAGGTGCGCTGCTCCATCCAGCAAAATGTACCTTTTAAGTTGGTTCCTTCCATTAAAAACTATTATTCTCTGGTGACCACTGGAAAGCTAGATCGTGAATTAGAGTCTGAGTACAACGTTACAATCATTGCTACTGATGAGGGATCTCCACCCTTGTCCTCTTCTAGAACGGTTCAGTTATTTGTAGCTGACATCAATGATAATCCACCTGTATTTAAGGAACAGTTGTACAGTGCATATGTGATTGAAAATAACAAACCTGGCTCCGCTTTGTGTACTGTATCTGCTGTAGATCCCGATTGGAGACAAAACGGTACAGTGATTTATTCTCTGTTGCCTGGTGAGGTGAACGGTGCGTTAGTGTCCTCCTATTTATCTGTTAATGGAGATACAGGTGTGATACACGCAGTCAGGTCATTTGATTATGAAAAATTACAGAGTTTTAAAGTCCAAGTGATGGCCAGAGACAACGGCTCTCCTCCACTCAGTAGCAATGTGACTATCAATGTGTTTATATCAGATGTGAATGACAATGCTCCTCAAATACTGTATCCCACCCAAGAGGGAAGTTCCTTGATAACAGAGTTTGTCCCCAAAGCTGCACAAGGAGGAAATCTGGTGTCCAAAGTCATAGCAGTGGACACAGATTCTGGACAGAATGCCTGGCTGTCCTATCATATAGTCAAAGCCACAGATCCGGGACTTTTTAGTATTGGTCAACACAGTGGAGAAATAAGGACAGAGCGGGACATTTCAGTATCTGACAGCATGAAACAAAATCTGATTGTTGCAGTAAAAGATAATGGACAGCCCTCTATCTCTGCCACCTGTGCCATCTATTTAATCATTTCTGATAACTTGGCCGAATTGCCACAACTGAAAGATATTTCTTTGGATGAGAAAAACTCCAAGTTGACTTCTTATCTGATCATCGCCCTGGTTTCTGTGTCTACCTTCTTTCTGACCTTCATCATCATCATCTTGGGTGTCAGGTTTTGTCAGAGGAGAAAGCCCCGACTGTTGTTTAATGGAGCAGTAGCCATCCCAGGAACTTATTTTCCTCCCAATTACTCAGATGTTGATGGAACAGGAACTCTACACAGCGCTTATAATTATGACACCTATCTGACAACGGGATCGAGAACCAGTGACTTTAAGTTTATCTCATCCTACAATGACAACACGTTGCCTGCTGACCAGACTCTGAAGAAAAGTTTAGATGATTTCACTGAGGCTTTTGGCAAACTGGAAGGATGCACAGAGGTATGATCACACTCTTTAGTCGGTTTTTCATCCATTAACTGTTTTGAGGACATTTTTTTCCTTAAACATTTTACTTGTTTTACAAAGTGGAGCAGTTTTTACCGTTCATTTTCGTTTTCCTATTCCTATATGTTTTTTGGCAACATTCTTCGCTAGGGTCATTATGCTTTTGTTGCAGTTTTTCTAGCATTTTTTCAGGTTTGCATTTTATACATATATATCAATATGTGTGCTTGTGTGTGCAAAGTCAATTTCGGGTTTATTTTGTATGTTGTTCTTTGATATATTGGAAAATTCTCCATGTTGTCTTCCTACTCATGTTAAATATAGATACCAGCTCAATCTGAACCTGCAGTGAGAAGCTGGTTTACAAACTAGATTGACATATTGTTTATGTATGTTATTTATTTTTGGGTTTTTTCTGGTCGGCAAAACATAATTATAGTAATGGTATCTGATTTTTAGTACGAAATTTTTTCCTTAGTTTTAAATCATTTCTATTTATGAATTATTTGAAACATTGCATTTCTTTTAGTTATTTAGCTTTAAAATGTAAGTATCATTATAATTCACGTTTTTTTTTCTAGTTATTATCACCCTCCAAATCATTAAGTCAGTAATGCATGATGAAACCCTAACTTTTTCCCTGCTTTTCTTTAAAAATGTTCATTTTAATAATACAAAAAAACTGTGTATACTTTAAGTTAAATATACAAACAGATGTCTGAGGTTTTCACTTGAAAATCACTACTACTTCATATTGTTTAAAAATGTGCAAGTTGTAATCTAAGGCTTTTATATATTTAAAGCTCTCATTAGACATTTTCTTCCCTTTTTTATAATGTGACCTTACATTTACTTCCAGTTTGTGAAAGAGATATTGTTAACTTGGGCTGAAAAATATTCGTAATTGTGTCATATCTGGTTCAGTCGACCTGATGTGACAGCAATGGTAACAGAGAAGAAGCTCCCCGTTTTTGTGGTTAATTAGAAATATTCATGATTCTAAAGCATCCCATTCTGGGTATCTTTGGCACATTATGTTTATTTCATAGATGACAACCTATGGGAAAGATGTGCATATAAATTACACTTACTAACTCATTTAAATGAGAACAAAAAAGTGTTATTGAAAACACCACCTGGTTTTCCGCCTCTCTTAGAATAAAGGTAATAAACTTGATGAATGATGCACAGTAAATACTTTCAGTTTACAAAGAGAATGAAGAGTCAGTAGAGTGCAGATAATAATGTATCAGTGCATAGGTTTTTGATAGTATTTACATGTGAAATTTTGTCCTTTAATTGTCGGCATTGTTATTTTTATAGCCTTTACATTTTTTTTAACATCTTAATGTAAATGTTTTGTATAAAGGGATTTTACTGATTGAATATTTGGTCCAGCATTTTCACCTTAGTTTTTAGTTATACACTTTAGTATGTAGAGTGAAATGGATGACTTTAAAACATTTACATATAATTATTTCAGAAGTAAGCAACGCAAACAAGGAAAAACATAGTATGGTTACAATATAACAGAACTTGTTATATCGATGCAATGCATATATTTATATATATACAGTTTTTTCCTCCTTTTGTCCTGCTTTGTCTAGACCAGCGCAGAATGATAGTAGGAAAGGATATTGTAGGTTGAGAGGGAAAGATAAAAAGCTGTTTCCTTTAAAATTCAAGCAAATAAAAGACTGACTCCGATCTGTAATATTTTAAAAGGTATTCATTTGTTGTGTAGTCTTGATCTATCAGGAAATATTTGAGGTCTTGTATGTTTTTCAAACAACACAACCCCAGGGTGGCGCTATGTACCAGGCTTAAAATATTTGGATTTCTTACATATATTGGGCGTTATCAACCTACTGCTGCTGTCTTATAGTAGAGGACAATTGCGCATTTGTGCGGCTGCTGGTGTTAATTTGTACTCGTTTTATTTTATTTTATCTTTCATTCATTCTTGATGCGGACTAAAATTAATCAGTTATTATGAATCATATTTTCATCATTGTTCTGTCGTCGGGATATTTTTTGTCCCTTTTCTGGATCCACGTCACGCATGGAGACGTGAGCTATTCTTTCCCGGAGGAGATGAAACGAGGATCAGTTATTGGAAACATCGCCAAGGATCTCGGGCTGCAGACAGGTGCGCTGTCTACCAGAAGAGTCCGCATTAACACAGAGGGGACGGATAAACGTTACTGTGACATAAACCTGAAGCACGGAGAGCTGATTGTGGCCGACAGGATTGACCGTGAGGAGCTTTGTGGAGAAAAGACTTCATGCATCCTAAAACAAGAGCTTGTTTTGCAGAATCCGTTAGAGCTGCACAGAATCAGCCTTCATGTTCAAGATATTAATGATAATTCTCCGCAATTCAAAGAAAAACTGTTCAGTCTTGAAATTCGGGAATCAGCAGTAAGAGGAGCTCGTTTTGTTGTTGAGGAAGCAAACGATGCAGATGTAGGTCAAAATTCAGTTCAGTTGTACAACCTTGAAAAAAATGAAAATTTCATTCTGGCTGCAAATGGAAACACAGTGGAGCTTGTTTTAGATAAAGAGCTTGATCGAGAAAAACAGAAGGAAATTAATTTGCTCCTCACAGCTTTAGATGGTGGATCTCCTCAAAAATCAGGTACAGCAGTTATTCATGTTAATGTTCTGGATGCAAATGATAACGCCCCAGTGTTTAGCCAGGCAGTTTATGAAGCCAGTCTGCCTGAAAACTCTCCTGTAGGTACTCTGGTGGTTACAGTGAGTGCAGTTGATGCAGATGAGGGAGTAAATGGAGATGTTACTTATGATTTCGGTAATATTAATGAAGAAGTGAGTAAAAAATTTAAGATTGAAAGCATTTTAGGGGAAATACGTATAACTGATGTTGTAGACTATGAAGCTACACAATCATACGAAATACGGATTAAAGCAAAGGATGGTCTGGGATTGTCATCTTATGCTAAGGTCATCATTTCTATAACTGATGTAAATGACAACGCTCCTGTAGTTAGTCTGGAATCACTCACCAATCCCATTCCAGAAGATATCCCAGCTGGTACAGAGGTGGCCATCATTAATATACAAGACAGAGACTCTGAGAATAACCGACAGGTGCGCTGCTCCATCCAGCAAAATGTACCTTTTAAGTTGTCTCCTTCTATTAAAAACTATTATTCTCTGTTGACCAGTGGAAAGCTGGATCGTGAATCAGAGTCTGAGTACAACATTACAATCACTGCTACTGATGAGGGATCTCCACCTTTGTCCTCTTTTAAAACAGTTCAATTATTTGTAGCTGACATTAATGATAATCCACCTGCATTTAAGGAACAGTTGTACAGTGCATATGTGAGTGAAAATAACAAACCTGGCTCCACTTTATGTACTGTATCTGCTGTAGATCCCGACTGGAGACAAAACGGTACAGTGATTTATTCTCTGTTACCTGGCGATATGAACGGTGCCTCTCTGTCCTCCTATTTATCTGTTATTGGAGATACAGGTGTGATACACTCAGTCAGGTCATTTGATTATGAAAAGTTAAAGAATTTTAAAGTCCAAGTGATGGCCAGAGACAACGGCTCTCCTCCACTTAGTAGCGATGTGACAGTAAAAGTGTTTATATCAGATGTTAATGACAATGCTCCTCAGATACTGTATCCCACCCAAGACGGAAGCTCCTTGATTATGGAGTTGGTCCCCAAAGCTGCACAAGGAGGCACTCTGGTGTCCAAAGTCATAGCAGTGGACGCAGATTCTGGACAAAATGCCTGGCTGTCCTATCATATAGTCAAAGCCACAGATCCAGGACTTTTCAGTATTGGTCTACACAGTGGAGAGATCAGGACAGAGCGGGACATTTCAGTATCAGACAGCATGAAACAAAATCTGATTGTTGCAGTAAAAGATAATGGACAGCCCTCTCTCTCTGCTTCCTGTACCATCTATTTAATAATTTCTGATAACTTGGCCGAAGTGCCACAACTGAAAGATATTACTTTGGTTGAGAAAAACTCCAAGTTGACTTCTTATCTTATCATCGCCCTGGTTTCTGTGTCTACCTTCTTTCTGACTTTCATCATCATCATCTTGGGTGTAAGGTTTTGTCAGAGGAGAAAGCCCCGACTGTTGTTTGATGGAGCGATAGCTATCCCAGGCAATTATCTTCCTCCCAATTACTCAGATGTTGACGGAACAGGAACTTTACGGAGCGCTTATAATTATGACACCTATCTGACAACAGGATCTAGAACCAGTGACTTTAAGTTTATCTCATCCTACAATGACAACACGTTGCCTGCTGACCAAACTCTGAAGAAAAGTTTAGATGATTTTGCTGAGGCTTTTGGAGAACTGGAAGGATGCACAGAGGTATGATCACACTCTTTAATCAGTTTTGCATCCATTAACTGTTTTCAGGACATTTATGTCTTTAAACATTTTACTTGTTTTACAAAGTGGAGCATTTTCTAGCGCTCATCTTCTTTTTCCTATTCCTATATGTTTCTTGGTAAAATTCTTGGCAAGTGTCGTTATGCTTTTGTTGCAGTTATTGTAGTATTTTTTCAGGTTTCCATTTCAATCATATATATCAATATGTGTGCTTGTCTGTTCAAAGTAGATTTTTGGTTTGTTTTTATGTTGTCCTTTGATATATTGGAAAACTCTTCATTTTGTCTTCCTCCTCATGTTGAATAGAGGCAGCCCCCTCTGAACCTGCAGTGAAAAACTGTTTTACAAACTACATTAACATATTATTTATAAACCTTTTTCTTTTTTTCTTTTTTTTTTTGGTAGGCTAAACATTTTTATAGTAATGGTATCTGAATATTCGAAATACTTTTGTTCTTTAGTTTTAAATCATTTGCATTCATGAACTATGTTTAACATTTCATTTATTTTAGTTATTTAGTTTTAAAGTTTAAGTGTTACTATAATTAACGTTTTTTTTTTCTTTTCATTATTATCACCCTCCAAATCATTAAGTCAGTAATGCATGATGAAACCCTAACTTTTTCCCTGCTTTTATTTAAAAAAAAATATTTTAATCATAAAAAAAAACTGTATGTACTTTTAAGTTAAATATACAAACAAATGTCTCTGGCTTTCACTTGAAAATCATCGACCTGATGTGAAAGCAATAGGAACAGAGAAGAAGCTCCCTGTTGTTGTGGTTAATTACTCTAAGAATTATTCATGATTCCAAAGCATTCTATTATGGGTATCTTTGGCACATTATGTTTATTTCATAGATGACAACCTATGAGAAAGTAGTGCATGTAAATTACACGTACTAACTCATTTCAATGCGAACAAAAATGTGTTATTGTAAACACCACCTGGTTTTCAGCCTCTCTAAGAATAATTACAAGGAATTTAGAAAGGTAATAAACTTGGTAAATGATGCACAGTAAATACTTTCAGTTTACAAAGAGAATGAAGAGTCAGTAGACTGCAGATAATAACGTATAAGTGCATAGGTTTTTGATAGTATTTACATGACAAATGTTTTTTTTTTTTTATATCAGTCATTGTTATTTTTATAGCTTTTACATTTTTTTGACATCTTAATGTGAATGTTTTGTATAAAGGGATTTTATTGATTGAATATTTGTCCCATCATTTTCGCCTTAGTTTTTAGTTATACACATTATTATGTAGAGTGAAATGCATGACTCCAAAATATGTATATATCATTATTTAAGAAGTAAGCAACGCCAACAAGGAACATATTGTATGATTACATTATTACAAAACTTGTTACATCAATAGTTTTTTCCTGCTTTCTTCCTGCTTTGTCTAGGCTGCCGCAGTATGATCGAATGATAGGTTGTTGTGAGTGTAGAGGGACAGATAAAAAGCAGTTTCCTTTAAAATTCAAGCAAATAAAAGACTGACTCCGATCTGTAATATTTTAAAACCTATTCATACGTTGTATCTTCTTGATCAATCTTGAAAAATATGAAGTCTTGTATGGTTTTCCTACAACAAAACCCCAGGGTGGCGCTATGTACCAGGCTTAAAATGTTTTATTTTCTTACATGTATTGGGTGTTATCAACCTACTGCTGCTGTCTTATAGTAGAGGACAATTGCGCATTTGTGTGGCTGCTGGTGTTGGTTTGTAGTCTTTTTATTTTATCTTTCATACATTTTTGATGCGGACTAAAATTAATCGGTTATTATGAATCATATTTTCGCCATTGTTCTGTCGTCGGGATATTTTTTGTCCCTTTTCTTGATCCACGTCGTGTATGGAGACGTGAGCTATTCTTACCCGGAGGAGATGAAACGAGGATCAGTTATTGGAAACGTCGCCAAGGATCTCGGGCTGCAGACAGGTGCGCTGTCTACCAGAAGAGCCCGCATTGACACAGAGGGGACGGATAAACGTTATTGTGACATAAACCTGAAACACGGAGAGCTGATTGTGGCCGACAGGATTGACCGTGAGGAGCTTTGTGGAGAAAAGTCTTCATGCATCCTAAAACAAGAGCTTGTTTTGGAGAATCCGTTGGAGCTGCATCGGATCAGCCTTCATGTTCAAGATATTAATGATAATTCTCCGCAGTTAAACGAAAACATTTTCAGTCTCGAAATTCGAGAATCGGCATTGAGGGGAGCTCATTTCGTGATCGAGGAAGCAAACGATGCAGATGTAGGTCAAAATTCAGATCAGCTGTACAACCTTGAAATAATGAAAATTTCATTCTATCTGCAAATGGAAACACAGTGGAGCTTGTTTTAGATAAAGAGCTTGATCGAGAAAAACAGAAGGAAATTAATTTGCTCCTCACAGCTTTAGATGGTGGATCTCCTCAAAGAGCAGGTACTGCAGTTATTCATGTTAATGTTCTGGATGCAAATGATAACGCCCCAGTGTTTAGCAATGACGTTTATGAAGCCAGTCTGCCTGAAAACTCTCCTGTAGGTACTTTGGTGGTTACCGTGAGTGCAGTTGATGCAGATGAGGGAGTGAATAGAGATGTTACTTATGATTTTGGTAATGTTAATGAAGAAGTGAGGAAGAAATTCACAATTGACCGCATTTTAGGGGAAATAAGTGTAACAGATGCTTTAGACTATGAAGCTACACAATCATATGACATAAAGATAAAACCAAAGGATGGTCTGGGATTGTCATCTTATGCTAATGTGATAGTTTCTATAACTGATGTCA
Organism: Orestias chungarensis; assembly: GCA_032876305.1. Lineage (NCBI taxonomy): Eukaryota > Metazoa > Chordata > Actinopteri > Cyprinodontiformes > Cyprinodontidae > Orestias > Orestias chungarensis. The sequence goes on from JAVLVB010000935.1 coordinate 2,154,270, forward strand.
ATGACAACGCCCCTGTAGTTAGTCTGAAATCACTCACCAATCATATTCAAGAAGACATCCCACATGGTACAGAGGTGGCCATCATTAATATACAAGACAGAGACTCTGAGAATAATCGAGAGGTGCGCTGCTCCATCCAGCAAAATGCACCTTTTAAGTTGGTTCCTTCAATTAAAAACTATTATTCTCTGTTGACCAGTGGAAAGCTGGATCGTGAATTAGAGTTTGAGTACAACGTTACAATCACTGCTACTGATGAGGGATCTCCACCCTTGTCCACTTCTAGAACGGTTCAGTTATTTGTAGCTGACATCAATGACAATCCACCTGTATTTGAGGAATAGTTGTACAGTGCATATGTGATTGAAAATAACAAACCTGGCTCTGCTTTTTGTACTGTATCTGCTGTAGATCCCGATTGGAGACAAAACGGTACATTGATTTATTCTCTGTTGCCTGGTGAGGTGAATGGTGCGTTAGTGTCCTCCTATTTATCTGTTAATGGAGATACAGGTGTGATACACGCAGTCAGGTCATTTGATTATGAAATATTACAGAGTTTTAAAGTCCAAGTATTAGCCAGAGACAACGGCTCTCCTCCACTAAGTAGCAATGTGACTATCAATGTATTTATATCAGATGTGAATGACAATGCTCCTCAGATACTGTATCCACTGTAGGCACTCTGGTGTCTAAAGTCATAGCAGTGGACGCAGATTCTGGACAGAATGCCTGGTTGTCCTATCATATAGTCAAAGCCACAGATCCTGGACTTTTTAGTATTGGTCTACACAGTGGAGAGATCAGGACAGAGCGGGACATTTCAGTATCTGACGGCATGAAACAAAACCTGATTGTTGCAGTAAAAGATAATGGACAGCCCTCTCTCTCTGCCACCTGTACCATCTATTTTATTATTTCTGATAACTTGGCCGAATTGCCACAAATGAAAGATATTTCTCTGGATGAGAAGAGCTCCAAATTGACTTCTTATCTGATCATCGGCCTGTTTTCTGTGTCTACCTTCTTTCTGACCTTCATCATCATCATGTTGGGTGTAAGGTTTTGTCACAAGAGAAAGCCCAGACTGTTGTTTGATGGAGCAGTTGCCATCCCAGGAACTTATCTTCCTCCCAATTACTCAGATGTTGATGGAACAGGAACTTTACGGAGCGCTTAGAATTATGACACCTATCTGACAACAGGTTCTAGAACCAGTGACTTTAAGTTTATCTCATCCTACAATGACAACACGTTGCCAGCTGACCAGACTCTGAAGAAAAGTTTAGATGATTTCACTGAGGCTTTTGGCAAACTGGAAGGATGCACAGAGGTATGATCACACTCTTTAGTCAGTTTTTTATCCATTAAATGTTTTGAGGACATTTTTTTCGTTAAACATTTTACTTGTTTTACAAAGTGGAGCAGTTTTTACCGTTTATTTTCTTTTTCCTATTCCTATATGTTTCTTGGCAACATTCTTGGCAAGTGTCGTTATGCTTTTGTTGCAGTTATTCTAGAATTTTTTCAGGTTTGTATTTTATTCATATATATCAATATGTGTGCTTGTGTGTGGAAAGCAGATTTTGGGTTTGTTTTGTATGTTGTCCTTTGATATATTGGAAAACTCTCCATGTTGTCTTCCTACTCATGTTAAATATAGATACCAGCTCCATCTGAACCTGCAGTGAAAAGCTGGTTTACAAACTAGATTGACATATTGTTTATATATGTTTGTTTGTTTTCTGGTCGGCAAAACATAATTATAGTAATGGTATCTGAGTTTTAGAAATACGTTTTTTCTTTAGTTTTAAATAGTTTGCATTCATGAATTATTTGAAACATTGCATTTCTTTTAGTTATTTAGCTTTAACATTTAAGTATCAATATAATTCACGTTTTTTTTTTCTTTTTCATTATTATCACACTCCAAATTATTAAGTCAGTAATGCATGATGAAACCCTAACTTTTTCCCTGCTTTTCTTTAAAAATGTTCATTTTAATAATAAAAAACTGTATATGCTTTTAAATTAAATATACAAACAGATATGTGAGGTTTTCACTTGTAAATCACTCCTACTTCATATTGTTTAAATATGTGCAAGGTGTAATGTAAAGCTTGTATTTATTTAAAGCTCTCATTAGATATCTTCTTCCCTTTTTTATAATGTGAGCTTACATTTATTTCCAGTTTGAGCAAGAGATATTGTTAAATTGGACTGACAAATATTCATAATTGTGTCATATCTGGTTCAGTCGACCTGATGTGAAAGCAATGGTAACAGAGAAGAAGCTCCCTGTTTTTGTGGTTAATTAGAAATATTCATGATTCTAAAGCATCCCATTCTGGGTATCTTTGGCAAATTATGCTTATTTCATAGATGACAACCTATGGGAAAGAAGTGCTTATAAATTACACTTACTAACTCATTTAAATAAGAACAAAAAAGTGTTATTGAAAACACCACCTGGTTTTCCACCTCTCTCAGAATAAAGGTAATAAACTTGATGAATGATGCACAGTAAATACTTTCAGTTTACAAAGAGAATGAAGAGTTAGTAGAGTGCAGATAATAATGTATCAGCGCATAGGTTTTTGATAGTATTTACATGTGAAATTTTGTTATTTAATTGTCAGTCATTGTTATTTTTATAGCCTTTACATTTTTTTGACATCTTAATGTGAATGTTTTGTGTAAAGGGATTTTACTGATTGAATATTTGGCCCAGCATTTTCACCTTAGTTTTCAGCTATACACTTTAGTGTGTAGAGTGAAATGCATGACTTTAAAACATTAACATATAATTATTTCAGAAGTAAGCAACGCAAACAAGGAAAATATTGTATGATTACAATATAACAGAACTAGTTACATCGATGCAATGCATATATATATATATATAGATACAGTTTTTTCCTCCTTTCTTCCTGCTTTGTCTAGGCCAGCGCAGAATGACCGAAGGAAAGGAAGTTGTGGGTGGAGAGGGACAGATAAAAAGCTGTTTCCTTTAAAATTCAAGCAAATAAAAGACTGACTCCGATCTGTAATATTTTAAAAGCTATTCATATGTTGTGTAGTCTTGATCTATCAGGAAATATTTGAGGTCTTGTTTGTTTTTCATAAAACACAACCCCAGGGTGGCGCTATGTACCAGGCTTAAAATATTTGGCTTTCTTACATGTATTGGGCGTTATCAACCTACTGCTGCTGTCTTATAGTAGAGGACAATTGCGCATTTGTGTGTCTGCTGGTGTCAATTTGTACTCGTTTTATTTTATCTTTCATTAATTTTTGATGCTGACTAAAATTAATTAGTTATTATGAATCATATTTTCGTCATTGTTCTGTCGTCGGGATATTTTTTGTCCCTTTTCTGGATCCACGTCGCGCATGGAGACGTGAGCTATTCTTTCCCGGAGGAGATGAAACGAGGATCAGTTATTGGAAACATCGCCAAGGATCTCGGGCTGCAGACAGGTGCGCTGTCTACCAGAAGAGTCCGCATTAACACAGAGGGGACGGATAAACGTTACTGTGACATAAACCTGAAACACGGAGAGCTGTTTGTGGCCGACAGGATTGACCGTGAGGAGCTTTGTGGAGAAAAAGCTTCATGCATCCTAAAACAAGAGCTTGTTTTGCAGAATCCGTTAGAGCTGCACAGAATCAGCCTTCATGTTCAAGATATTAATGATAATTCTCCGCAATTCAAAGAAAAAATGTTCAGTCTTGAAATTCATGAATCGGCAGGCAGGGGAGCTCGTTTCGTGATCGAGGAAGCAAACGATGCAGATGTAGGTCAAAATTCAGTTCAGCTGTACAACCTTGAAAAAAACAAACATTTCATTCTGGCTGCAAATGTAAACACAGTGGAGCTTGTTTTAGATAAAGAGCTTGATCGAGAAAAACAGAAGGAAATTAATTTGCTCCTCACAGCTTTAGATGGTGGATCTCCTCAAAGATCAGGTACTGCAGTTATTCATGTTAATGTTCTGGATGCAAACGATAACGCTCCAGTGTTTAGCCAGGCAGTTTATGAAGCCAGTCTACCTGAAAACTCTCCTCTAGGTACTGTGGTGGTTACAGTGAGTGCAACTGATGCAGATGAGGGAGTGAATGGAGATGTTACTTATGATTTCGGTAATGTTAATGAAGAAGTGAGTAAAAAATTTCAGATCGACAGCATTTTAGGGGAAATACGTATAACTGACGCTGTAGACTATGAAGCTACACAATCATATGAAATACGGATTAAAGCAAAGGATGGTCTGGGCTTGTCATCTTATGCTAATGTGATAGTTTCTATAACTGATGTAAATGACAACGCCCCTGTAGTTAGTCTGGAATCACTCACCAATCCCATTCCAGAAGATATCCCAGCTGGTACAGAGGTGGCCATCATTAACATACAGGACAGAGACTCTGAGAATAACCGACAGGTGCGCTGTTCTATCCAGCAAAATGTACCTTTTAAGTTGTCTCCTTCCATTAAAAACTATTATTCTCTGTTGACCACTGGAAAGCTGGATCGTGAATCAGAGTCTGAGTACAACATTACAATCACTGCTACTGATGAGGGATCTCCACCTTTGTCCTTCTCTAAAACAGTGCAGTTATTTGTAGCTGACATCAATGACAATCCACCTGTATTTAAGGAACAGTTGTACAGGGCATATGTGAGTGAAAATAACAAACCTGGCTCCACTTTATGTACTGTATCTGCTGAAGATCCCGACTGGAGACAAAACGGTACAGTGATTTATTCTCTGTTACCTGGTGAGGTGAACGATGCCTCTCCTTCCTCCTATTTATCTGTTATTGGAGATACAGGCGCTATACACGCAGTCAGGTCATTTGATTATGAAAAATTACAGAGCTTCAAAGTCCAAGTGATGGCCAGAGACAATGGCTCTCCTCCACTCAGTAGCAATGTGACTGTCAGTGTGTTCATATCGGATGTGAATGACAATGCTCCTCAGATACTGTATCCTACCCAAGAGAGAAACGGCATGATGACTGAACTAGTCCCCAAAGCTGCACAAGGAGGCACTCTGGTGTCTAAAGTCATAGCAGTGGACGCAGATTCTGGACAGAATGCCTGGCTCTCCTATCATATAGTCAAAGCCACAAATCCTGGACTTTTCAGTATTGGTCTACACAGTGGAGAAATCAGGACAGAGCGGGACATTTCAGTTTCTGACAGCATGAAAGAAAACCTGATTGTTGCAGTAAAAGATAATGGACAGCCCTCTCTCTCTGCCACCTGTACCATGTATTTAATAATTTCTGATAACTTGGCTGAAGTGCCACAACAGAAAGATATTTTCTTTGATGAGAAGAACTCCAAGCTGACCACCTATCTAATAATTGCACTTGTGTCAGTGTCCACCTTCTTTCTGACCTTCATCATCATCATCTTGGGTGTAAGGTTTTGTCAGAGAAGAAAGCCCCGACTGTTGTTTGATGGAGCAGTTGCTATCCCAGGCACTTATCTTCCTCCCAATTACTCAGATGTTGATGGAACAGGAACTTTACGGAGCGCTTATAATTATGACACCTATCTGACAACGGGATCGAGAACCAGTGACTTTAAGTTTATCTCATCCTACAATGACAACACTTTACCTGCTGACCAGACTCTGAAGAAAAGTTTAGATGATTTTGCTGAGGCTTTTGGCAAACTGGAAAGCTGCTCAGAGGTATGATCACACTCTTTAGTCATTTTTCCATCATGATTTCTACATTTTTATTTCTTTATACATTTCTTTGTTTTAAAAAGTGGAGCAGTTCTTAATGTTTAATTTCCTTAGTTATACAATTCCTTGCGTCATTCTGTCAGTTTTATGCATATCTTTTAATTTGTGTCGCTTTCCGTACAAAGTAGATAGTCTAGTTTGTCTTTATGTTGTCTGGAGATAAACTGGCCAACTCCCCAGGGTGTCTTAATCATCCTGTTGTAGATAGCTACCAGTTCCCTCTGTACCTACAGTCAAAAGCTGGTATTTAAACTAGATTAACATATTTTTAATATAGTTTCTTTTATTATCATTATTCATTGTTTTTTGATAGTTGAAACATTGTAATAGGAATGGTTTCTGACTTTTAGAAATAGTTTTGTTCCTTAGTTTTTAGGAGTTTGCACTGAAGCTCAAAAGTAGCTGCAAAGTTTAAACATCAATATAATTCACACTTTTGTTTTTTGCTTTTGTCAATATCATGGTTTACATTTATAGCTGAATATGTTTGTAAATGTAAAAAACATGTTTTCACATCCAAACATTTTTTGTAATGTAAATATTGTTTTTGATGACTTTCATATAACCTATATACAACATAAAATGCTTTTCCCAGAATAATTATTGTGTGCTACGTTACCTTTCTTTTCCTCATTGTTACCAAGCTTCAAATCACTAAGTCAGTAATGTACTTTGAATAATTACCTGTTTCCCAGCTTGCCTATTCTTATTCAGTAAAACGCTAATTTTCAATAAAAACTATTTAATTTTAAATTAAGAATATTCAAATTTATACCCACTAAACAGATTTCTGTGGCTTTCATTCTATAATCTACCTACTTTGTATTGTTTGAAAAAGTGCCAAGTGTAATTTAAAGCTTTTATTTAGACCACATCTTCACTTTTTTTAATATAGTAGCTGTACATTCATTTCCAGTTATGGTGAGAGATATTGCTTAATTATTATTTGAAAATTATTTATAATTGTCATATTTGTCCTGTTTCAAATCAAGATGTGAAAGCAATGGCATAGAAGAAGCTCCCCGTTTTTGTGGTTAATTACTCTCAGAAATATTCACAACTCTCAAACATCCCATTCTGGGTATCTTTGGCAGATCATATTTATTTCATAGAGGACAACCTGTGGTAAAGAAGTGCATGGTAGATAAATTAAACGTACTAACTTATAATAATGAGAACAAAACTGCCTTACTGTAAACAATACCTGGTTTTCACTGTATCACAGAAAAATTAAATTATATTTAGAAATGTAATGGATCAAAACCGGCTGCAGAAAAAAATTAGAGGGTGGAGCCTTAAATTTTTACGGTGGAGGGGGATACTTTTATTTAAAATTCACGCTAGGGGAGCTAGCTATGTTTATATAGAAATCAAAATGTGTGATTTTTAAAAAAACTATTTATTTTTGTGTTATTGCTGCAAATAAGTATTTGATTTCCTAATTATCCGGAAAGATTCTGGCCCCCAAAAACCTGTTAGTCCTCCTTTAAAAAGTCCACCTCCCCTCCCCTTATTGTTCTAACTTAGAACCACATGAGAAACTGTTTGAGTTCATAGCTGCATAAAGACACCTGTCCACCCCACACAATCAGTAAGGCTACTAACATAGCTAAGACCAAAGAACTGTCCAAAGACAACAGACAAAATTGTAGACCTCCACAAGGCTGGAAGGCGCCACAGGAAAATTGGCAAGCAGCTTGATAAAAAAGATCAACTGTTACACCAATTATTTCACAATGGAGGAAGGTAAAAATGAATGTCAATCTCCCTTGGACTGGGGCTCCATGCAAGATCTCACCTTACAGCATATTAATGAACCTAAGAAGAGTGAGGAATCAGAGGGACAACCTGAACAGAGCTGGAACCACGGTTTCCAAAGTTACTGGTGGCAATAGACTAAGACGTCATAGTTTAAAGTCATGCATGGCAAACAAGATTCCCCTGCTTAAATCGACTTCCAGGCCCGTCTTAAGTTTGCCTTTGACAGGTTGGATGAACGTCATGGGAGAACGCTCTGTGGTCAAATGAGAGCAAAATAGAAAATTTTTGTCCTAATTTCCCTCGCCATGTTTAGAGGATGAAGAAGGATGAGTAGCATCCTAAAAACACAATCCCTACTGTAAAGCATGGGGGTGGAAGCAGCATGCTTCGAAGTTGTTTTTCTGAACATGGTACAGTAAGACTGCAAAGAGAGGATGACCGGGCTTAGTAAGAAGCATATTGAGGTTCTGGAGTGGACTAGCCAGTCTCCAGACCCAAACTGTACAGAAAATCTTTAGAAGGAGCTCAAACTCTGTGTTTCTTCGTCTAGTTCTTTAGAATTTATAATGTATTATATATTTGCATTCCGATCCTCAATGCTGCTATGTCCTAAGTCCCATATTGTGTTATTCTGTGTCCATATTGTAGATTTTGTGTAGCTCAAATCCTATTTCTCGCATAGTTATTATATTCTTATATTTTATTACATTATTTAAAATTGCTATCAGGGTGAAAACTGGACCGGCGGATTAGAATTTTCGTCCCACCTCATGTACCACATGTGATGTGATGACAAATAAAGACTCCCTGATTCTTAGTGACAGACCAGAGACCTGGCTGAACTGGAGAAGATCTGTGTGGAAGAATGGCCCAAAATCCCTGCTGCAATTTGTGATAACCTGCAGAAAAACTGCAGGAAACATTTGACCTCTGTAGTTGCAAACAAAGGGTACTCTACCAAAAACATTGATTTTCACAGGGGTTCAAATACTTATTTGCAGGAGTAGCAAAGATATGAATAAAAAAAAAATCATACATGTGATTTCTGGATATTTTGTTTTTAGTTTGTCTCTCGTAGTGGACCTGCACCTAAGAGAAAAGTTTCAGACCCCTCAATAATTTGTAAGGGGGATAACTTGCAAAGTTGAAATTCTTATTTTCATTACTGTATTAACTGTGTATACATATGCATATGCATTTATATACACATAAGTATGTATTCATATATAAATGACATAGATAATAATATAATCGTTATATAAATATTGTTATAATAATATTAATAATAATATTGAATATACTATTGATTAGACAAGCAGCAGACAAAGCAGTCTATGTTTCACTGTGGAAGGATTATTGGTTTGTTGTAATTACTTCATGCTTCCTTTTGTGTTTACCATGATGCTTTGCGGCATTTTTGCTACCTTCTCTGACACCATTGAGTGAGATAGAAGTATGTTGTCACATGTTGCGTTTTGCTTGAAACCCTTTCGTATTAAATGTACACTGTCGTCAAAAGATATTAAACCGTTGGAGATTTCGAGTATATCGCTCCGGAAAGCAAATTACGCCAAACACACAGTGTCTGGGCTTCGGTGTAGATCCCCTGAGGGAAAAACCCAGCGCATCCGTGGCGATCTCAGCAAAACCATGCGCAAAGTTTGCCATTTGTGCGGCATAGAGAAGTGGGGGAACCCGT
>JAVLVB010000935.1:2166698-2180481 GCA_032876305.1 Orestias chungarensis
AAAGGAGAGAGTCGACCGGGAGCAGCTTTGTGGAGACATAACACCGTGTAGTTTTAGCTTTGAAATGATTTTAGAAAATCCTATGGAGCTGCATCAAATTACGGTTGAGATTATAGATATAAATGATAATTCCCCCACGTTTAAAAGAGATAGCATGCATTTTGAAATAAGCGAAATTGCTGCTACTGGTGCTCGTTTTCCATTAGCAACTGCAGAAGACCTCGATGTGGGGGTGAACGGAATGAGAGAATATTTCTTAAGTGAAAATTATAATTTTGTCCTCAAGCAACATTCTAATGCCGAGGGAAAGACATACGCAGATATGGTGCTTCAGAATCCTTTAGACAGAGAGACAAACCCTAACCTCTCTCTGAACCTTATTGCTGTGGATGGAGGAACTCCTCAGAAATCTGGTACCGTAAAAATGTCTGTTGTTGTTCTTGATGTCAACGATAATGCACCTGTGTTTAATCAGTCGTTGTACAAAGCTACAGTAGTAGAAAATTCCCTTAAAAACACTTATGTTACGACTGTTAATGCTAGTGATGCCGATTTTGGATCAAACAGTGTTGTGACTTATTATTTTTCAGATCTTAGTAGCTCTACAGGAGATTTATTTAAGATTGATGAAAAAAGTGGTGTGATCTTAACAGCGGGATCTATTGACTTTGAAAAGGATAAGAAGTTTGAAATTCAGATCCATGCAAAAGATCAGGGAGGTCTTACAGATTCGACGAAAGTAATAATTCATGTACGTGATGTAAATGACAACACCCCTGTTATAAGTGTGATGTCATTCACAAGCCCTGTGTCAGAGGAATCCCCCTCTGGAACAACAATAGGTATAATCAACGTGAAAGACCTTGATTCAGGTGATAATGGGCAGGTGAGCTGTAAAATTGAAGGGTCCGCTCCTATTAAGATAAACTCAAATCTGAAAAATTATTATTCTTTGGTAACTGATTCTGTATTAGACCGTGAAATAGTTTCACAATATAATATCACTATTGTCGCTACAGATGGAGGAACACCTCCTCTTTCGGCTAACAGAACATTTAATTTTAAAGTTTCTGATGAGAATGACAATGCTCCGTTTTTTTCAAGGAGTGTTTTCAATGCATTTATTACAGAGAATAACTCCCCAGGTGTTTCTGTTCTCACTCTGAAAGCCAAAGATCCTGATGAGAACCAAAACGCTCGCATTTCGTACATTTTAGAGGGCCAATCTGTTGCTGGATTGTCAATTTCTGAATATGTTTCTGTAAATATAGAAAATGGAGTTGTACAGGCAATGCGCACTTTTGATTATGAACAAATAAAAGATGTAGTTTTCATTGTCAGAGCACAAGATGGAGGCTCTCCTGCACTCAACAGCAGTGTAACAGTGAAACTCTTCATCCAGGACCAGAACGATAACTCACCTCAGGTTCTATACCCGATCCAGACTGGGGGCTCTGTGGTAGCTGAAATAGTGCCTCGTTCAGCAGATGTGGGCTATCTGGTGTCTAAAGTGGTGGCTGTTGATGTGGACTCTGGACAAAATGCTTGGCTCTCTTATAAACTGCAGAAAACTACAGACAGGGCACTGTTTGAAGTGGGTTCACAGAATGGAGAAATAAGAACTGTCCGGCAGGTGACTGAAAAAGATGCTGTGAAGCAGAGACTGACTGTTGTAGTGGAGGACAACGGGCAGCCTTCTCGTTCAGCTACGGTCATTATTAATGTGGCAGTGACAGATAGCTTACCTGAAATGCTGTTGGAGTTTACTGACCTTCCACACGATAAGGAGTACAAAGAAAACCTGACTTTTTTCTTAGTGTTGGCTTTGGCTGTAGTTTCCTTTCTCTTCATTACATGTTTAGTGGTTATTATATCAGTAAAAATTTACCGATGGAGACAGTCCCAAATCCTGTATCAATCCAACCTCCCCGTGATTCCATATTATCCACCGCGTTACTCAGACACTTTGGGAACAGGGACTCTTCCCCATATGTACAACTACGAAGTGTGCAGGACGACTGATTCCATAAAGAGCAGCTGCAAGTTTGGAGGAGCTGGTTGTCAAAACATGTTGATAATGGATCCCAGTTCTACAGGATCGTTGCAGCAGATACAGAATAAGAAGAATATCCTTGATGAAACTGACTCCCCTTCAGAGGTTAGTTTTGTTTTTGTTCTTTAGCTTTTCTTTTTCAATACCTCAGCACCATGGACAGTGCCACACATGTTTCATAGGAAAAAAAATCTGTGAATATGCTTTTCCTTTTAGAGTTTCATTAGATTATTTGTATTGAACAGTTTCATTTTTTGCTCAGTTTCACAAAATATCAAACATTCAGGAATAATAAAAATGTAAATGCTGTTTCTGTAAAGCTCCTTTAAGTGATACTGTCAAAGTAAAACTTTTATATGCTATGCATTATGTATGTTTACCTCAACCATTTTCAATTAATTAAAACAATCAGTACTATAGGTATGTATTGTGGGAAATTTTTATAGTTCACAAAAACTCATTTTGGGCTCTAACAACGCTGTGTTTCAGTGTGTGTCCTTCAAGATCTTATATCACATTCTTTCATCTCATGGCCAATCAGTGTAAAGCCTGTATCATCTGTGGCAACATAATATCATTGCAGAAACATCAACAAAGGGAGTAGAAGGGTCAAGTAAAAGCTATATGTAAAGTTCTGTTATTAATACAACCAAATACGGGATACGAAACATGACGCTTTGGTTGCAGACAGAATTTGATGCATTTCTTTTACCTTTGTCACCTCAGCTCTTTTGTTATCAGACACATCAGATATTCTATACCAGAGGAGATGAAGAAAGGCTCACTTTTCTGGAATGTTGCACAAGATCGTGGCTTGAATCTAAAAAGATTGAATTCTGGTCATGCCATGTCTGACTGTAGAAAGCATAGGTACACTGGCGGCAGACCAAGGGATTTTAATATTGAAGGACAAAATCGACCAATAGATTTTTTGTAGAGACACAACTCCCTGTAATTAGAATTTTTAGATGATTTTAGAAAATCCCTTGGAGCGCTGTCAGATTTTGGTTAAAATTACTCATATAAACGATAATCCACAGCTTTTTGAAACAAATTAAGTCAAATTTGAAATAAGAGACTTATGTTTGGTTGGAGATCATTTTTGTATTAACTAATTCAAAGGACCAACCCTTCCCTGACTGAAACTGAAGCCTTTATTCTTAAACATTCAAATGTAGACGGAAGGAAGTTCCAAGAGCTGGTGCTCCAGAAGCATTTGTACAGAGAGAAAAAAGGAAATATGGTTTTAAAAGTGATTGAAGTGGATGGAGGATTACCTCATAGATCTGATAACATAAATATTAATGTTGATTAGGCCTGTCGCAATAAACGATAAATCAATTAATTGTACGATAATGAAAATGAGTTTGATAATTTTCAGTTATCAGCTTTATCGTTTTCACCAGCCTTTTCCTATTTCGACACTGGATGACAAAAAAGCTTAACTCCGGGGCTCTCCATTCACCGCTCCCTCTCTCATTTTCTCAGCGTGAGGGAGGAGTAAACTAATAAATCAGGGTGGTGCATCATTTTGTACTTCTCCAGCGTTTTAGCTAAATTAGCGTGCTTAAAAAACACTAGCTGATATGGGGACAAACCTCAAAATAGAACTGGTTACAAAGTTGAACGCAAATGCATCAGTGTGGGAGCATTTTGGATTCAGACCAAATGACCAAGGCAAACCCGTGGACCTTTGCAAGCCGGTATGTCGAATTAGCCGTAAAACGGTACCAACGAAATGCGGCAATAACACTAACTTGTACATGAACCATCCAATTCAGTTTTATCAGCTGGGCAAAAAATGTAGGCTGTCTCCGTTTTCAAGTTCCTGACAGTCCACTATCAGTGAAGCAATTAATCGACAGGAAACGTACAAAAAGGACGGCGCAAAGTGGTGCGCGCTCAGAGACAGTGTAGTTTGCTCAATTACTAAAGAAAGGCTGCCCTTTAATATTATTGAAAAGTCAGCATTTCCAAAAACATTTGTAAATGTTTGACAGAGTACGAAATCCCCGGGAAAACATACATATGTAGTTTTTATTTCCATTTTGTTATTGAAGAGTCCATTTATTTATGTTAAGTGTTCATTTGAAAATAAAGTTCATCGATATTTGACAGGACATAGTTTCAATATACGTCATTATAATTATATCAATTTAAAATGGTCTCCAACAATATTATCGTTCATCGCAATAATTTCTGAGACAATTGATCCCTCAGCAGAATTTGTTATCTTGACAGGCCTAATGTTGTTGTTTTTGATGTCAATCATAATGCCCCTATTTTCAATCAGTCTGTCTAAACAGTTGTAATGTAAATGTCTCCTAAGGATGTTTATGTTACCACAGTTAATGCTACTGACAAAGAATTCAGGGCCAACAGTATTATTACTTATTGTTTTTCCAGATTACAATAGTTATTTATATAACCTTTTTTGGATAGATGAATCTACTGTAATGATTTACATAAATGCCTAATACGAATTGATCCAAAAGATCAAAGCAGATTGACAGATTAAAGTCAAGTGATTATTGAAGTAATTGATGTAAACAATAATGCTGCTGTCATCAGCATAATATCATTCTCTACTCCTATATCAGAGAACGCCCCTCCTGCAGCTACTATTGTCATTATTAGTGTAAATGACCTGGATACAGGTGATAGTGTACAAGTGAGCTGTAAAGTTGATGGATAAACACATTTTAAGTCAAATTGAACTGATTATAATAGTTTCTGTTGAGAACATAACATATTTTTAGAATACAACATCAATGTTGCTACAGATATTGGAATATCTCCTCTGTCAGCCTAAATCGATTCTAATTTAAAAATTCTTGATGTTAATGAAAATGCTTAAATTTTTTTTTCAGACAGTGTTTAATGCATCTTTATAAAACATAATAACTCTCCAGGTATGTTGTTTCTTACAGTTAAAGCCAGAGATCCTGATGAGAACCAAAATGCTCAAATATCATATATTTTAGAGGACAACATTAGAGATGGATCTCTAGTTTATTAACATGTTTCTGTAAATGTAGAAAGTGGAGATATGTGAATTTGATTTTCATTAATTAAAGATCTATTTATTTTATTTTATTTTAACAACAAGATGGACGCTTACCTCCACAGTAGCAACATGACTGTAAAAATCCTGAACCAGGACCAAAATGATAACACCACTCAGGTTCTTTATCCAGTCCAGACTGGTGGCTCCATGGTGGTGGTAATGATGCCTCGTTCAGCAGATGTAGGCTATCTAGTAAGCGGTTGTCGTGGACTCTTGACAAAACACCTGACTTTCCTATAGATTAAAAAAATCTGTAGGAGTGTCTGTAGTGGTTTTACAGGGAAATAAGAAATATTCCTCAGGTGACTGATAAAGATGCTGTGAAAAGACTGACTGTTATAGTGGAGGAAAAGGGCCAGCCATCCCGTTCACCTAGTTATTGTAAAAAGGTGTATTGACTTACAGCTTTCCAGAACTGCAATTACAATTTACTGACATTCTACGCTACATAGAGCTCAAAAAATACTGTGGCTGTGGTTTCTGGCCTGTCTTCATCACAGGTTTAGTGGTTATTATCTCTGTGAAGGTCTACAGATAGATCCCGCATCTTGTAAAGGCAGCGCCTACGATAAAGGCTGCATTGCCTCAGTCACCTGTCTTCCCATGTGTTGTGATATATGTCTGGATGGGTATATTGGAATTCTTCAATTTACCCCCCTGGGATTTTCCTCTGGGATCAAAAAAGTGTAATCTAATCTAATCTTATCTGATTACTCAAACCTACCTGTGATTCCACATTAACCACCACGTTATTCAGACACTTTGGAATTAGGAACTTTGCCTCACATATACAGTTGTGAGGTGTACAGGACAGCTGACTGCAGAAAGAGTAAGAGTAAGTCCTGGAAAGCTAATGGTCAGAGCGTTTTGACAGTCAACCCTGGTTTTACGGGAACTAGACACCCCTCTTGTGGTGAGCACTTTACTTACTATGAAAAAAACTTTTAGGATGTTTTCTGTATGTGTGAATATTGCAGGCATCTATATTATGAGCAACATTTATAAACAACTGCTTTTTTTACTCTTTTTTTTTTTTAGCCTATTGGTAATACCTTAGAGATATAAACGACTTCTACATTGTACTCTATTTACTATTATTATTAATAATAATATTAGTTATTATTTCAGTAATTATAAACGCTTATGTTTACCCCAATAAATTGATTATTTATCCTCCTATTACAACACATTGGTGTTCAACGTTTGGTCTCTAAGTGACGCTGTTTAACAGGATAAAATCCAGCACAGCTTTTACTTTTTTCATACGTTGGATCTGCAAACGCATGCATCTCGCAGATTTACGGGTAAACGTAGATTTACGGGTAAATGAGAAATTGTTTCCTTGTTTTGCTAGAATGTGTTCCTCTGGAAGAAGCGGATACTAAAAAGAAATAACATCACTCCTTGTCTGTTTTTAGAGTCATTTTTTTTTTCAATCATGGCGTTTAAACAGTCTTCTTGCAGAGGATGTTTTCTCCTCGGCTTCCAGCGGATACAAATTGTTTTGCTCATTTTTTCATTCTACACGGTTTCTGGACATATACGTTACTCCATTCCAGAGGAGATGAAGAAGGACTCTCTTATTGGTAATTTTGCACAGGATTTAGGTTTGGATATGAAACGGCTACGTTCTGGCCAGGCCCGTATTGTGACTGGAGAGAGCATACAGTTAACCAAGCTGAAGGCAGACAAAGGGATTCTTGTCGTGAATGAAAGAATAGACCGAGAGGAGCTTTGCGGAGATGTAGCGTCATGCAGTTTTAGCTTTGAAATTATTTTAGAAAATCCGATGGAACTATATCCTGTTACAGTTGAAGTCTTGGATATTAATGATCACACCCCGGTGTTTAAAAAAACAGAAATTGTGTTAGAGATTAGTGAGTCCGCAAACCTGGGAGCGCGATTTGTGCTCGACAGTGCAGAGGACCCTGATGTTGGCGTTAATGGTTTGCAAAATTATTTTTTAACCCCAACTGAAAATTTCGCTTTAAAGCAACACGTCAACCCAGAAGGGAGTAAATATGTAGAGATGGTTCTGCAGAAGGAACTAGACCGGGAACAGGTACCGCATTTATCTCTACGGCTTACGGCTGTAGATGGTGGCAAACCGCAAAGATCAGGTATAGTGAACATAGATATAACAGTTTTAGATGTGAATGATAATGCTCCCGTTTTTAACCAGTCTGTGTATAAGATAGCTGTCAGAGAAAACGCAGCAGTTGGCACACATGTTGTTACTGTCAATGCTACAGACGCAGACAGCGGGACAAACGGCCACATCACGTATTCAATCTCAAACGCAAAGAGCAACATTGCTAAATTATTGTCAATCGATTCATACTCTGGGGTGTTATCTGTGGCCGGGGAGATAGATTTCGAAAAGGATAAAAAGTATGAACTCAGAATTGATGCTAGGGATCAGGGTGGTCTGACTGATTCGAGCGAAGTGATTATTGAAGTGATCGACGTAAATGATAACGCACCTGTCATAAATATGATGTCATTTACAAATTTGGTGTCTGAGGATTCTGCTCCTGGAACAACTATTGGTATCATTAATGTAAAAGATCTGGATTCGGGTGACAATGGAGAGGTGAGCTGTACGATTGAAGGACATCCACCTTTTCATATAAAGTCTAATTTAAAAAATTACTATACTTTGACAACATATTCTGAGTTAGACCGTGAAAATGTTTTAGAATATAACATAACTGTTGTTGCCTCTGACAGAGGATCCCCTCCTCTTTCAGCTAAAAGGACCTTTAACTTAAAGGTTTCTGATGTGAATGATAATGCTCCCGTTTTTTCACAAAGTGTTTATAGCGCTTTTATAAGAGAGAATAATTTTCCAAATGTCTCACTTCTCAAACTGTCAGCTAAAGACCCTGATGAGAAACAAAACGCGCACATATCTTATACCCTAGATCACAAAACCTTTGCTGGATCTCCAATATCTGAATATGTTTCTGTAAATATAGAGAGCGGAGTCATACGGGCAATGCGCTCATTTGATTATGAACAAATTAAGGAGTTAATTTTCATTGTGACTGCACAGGATAGGGGGTCTCCTCCACTCAGCAGCAACGTAACTGTGAAAATCCTGATTCAGGACCAGAATGATAACTCACCTCAGATTCTATACCCAGTCCAGACAAGTGGTTCTTTGGTGGCTGAAATGGTGCCTCGTTCAGCAGATGTGGGTTACCTGGTGACTAAAGTGGTGGCTGTGGATGTGGACTCAGGACAAAACGCCTGGCTCTCCTATAAACTACATAAAAATACAGACAGGGCTCTTTTTGAAGTGGGTTTACACAATGGAGAAATACGAACTATCCGTCAAGTCACTGATAAAGATGCTATCAGACAACGACTCACGGTTGTAGTGGAGGACAATGGACAGCCCTCTCGTTCATCAACAGTGCTAGTTAACGTTGCGGTGGCAGACAGCTTCCCAGAAGTGCTGTCAGAGTTCAGCGGTTTTCCACAGGATAAGGAGTATAATGACAACCTGACTTTTTACTTAGTGTTGGCTCTGGCTGTGGTTTCCTTCCTCTTCATCACATGTTTGTTGGTCATTATATCAGTGAAAATCTACAGATGGAGACAGTCTCGCATCCTGTATCACTCCAACCTTCCTGTGATTCCATATTTTCCACCACGTTACTCGGATACTTTGGGAACAGAGACTTTGCCACATGTATACAACTACGAGGTGTGTAGGACGACTGACTCCAGAAAAAGGGCAATGCAACCGAAGAATCAAAGTTTAGTGAGTGTTGATGATCCTGGAGCTGACATACAGCAGGTGGGAGAGTACCTAACAGGAAATAGATCACAGATGTTGACTTTGGTGAGTAAAAAAAATTCCTTTTAACACATTGTCTTTACAAGAATATAACAGTTTACAGCAAATATATTGATATTAGCTTTTGTCTTATGTCGCTATCCATGGTGCTGCACAAATCTGATGTTACATTCAAAAAGTGTTCACAAACACTTTTTTCAGGAGTGTGTTTTTTTTATATTGTTTTTTATATATTTTTTTATATAAGCTATTTTCACTGCCTTATTGTTACCTTTTTTTCAAAGGTAAACTTTTAAAATGATTATTACTGATATTCTTTTCTGGATTTTTTCTATAAATTTACTTTTTACATTATAAATGAACAATGAATAAATAATTCCATTTAAAACTAAAATGTATTACTAGGTTAATTTCAGTATTACAGCATATTTATAAACTGTTGTAGTTGAATACTGCGACAGTTTAGTTTTAATGATAGTAATGTTAAACCAATCTTATTTTTTTACAATGTGATGCCTTTTATCATGCTCTAATCAAACACCTACAGTACCTACTACTATTCTGTATCAAAAATTACACTAAGTGAACTCTAAGTGCCGCTTTTGATACATCCCTTGATTGGTGACCAAATAAAGTGCATCAGTTTGCCTTTTCCAGTCATGCAGTGTCTCATAGCTTGATGGTGCACAGACCGTCAGATGTGTTTAGTCTGACCTGCACCAAATTGTGATTCCTCAAAACGTAGCCAAATCGTAGCCAACCTAGCCAGTTTATAACTTGGATTTATTATTTTTTACATGATTTTGTTCGTTGAGCGCATATTAACTCAGGATGTTTTCATTGTGGACAACCGTTGTGAGAGACCGAATGCAAGTGAAGATTTTTATCCTTTGTCTTTTAAAGATGGGCTCAGTTTCGGGTCAAGCTCTCTGTTCGATTCCCAGGAACAATCAGAGGGGTCTTTTGTTGGAAATATTGCCAGGGATTTAGGATTGGATTTTCAAAGGCTTGTGTCAGGTAATGCTGGTATTATTAAAAAAGATGGTCGCCAGTATTTGGACTTAAACTTAGACAAAGGCATTTTTGTCATTTCCATCAACTCTGGCTTACCTTTTAAGTCCTCCCTAATGGGATATTACACAATGGTAACTGAAAACACCTTGAACGGAGAGAGTACCGCAGAATATAATATTACTATAACTGTGACCGAACAAGGTTTTCCACCATTTTCTACAGGGAGAAACATAACTGTAAAAATTTCTGATGTGAATGATAACCCCCCTCTATTTAGTCATTCAGAATGCATAATAAGCATTTTGGAGGAGGTGGTAGTCAAAGCTTGTTAATAATGGACCCCAGTTCTACAGGGACGATGCAGCGGATACAAAGTGAGAAGAATATCCTGAATTAACCCCACTCTCCTCTACAGGTTAGTTATCCTAAACGACTGAACAAATGTTGCTTTTGATTATTTTATAATTTACTTGTATTTTTCAAGTTTATTTTATTTTATTAAAATTTGGTATTCATGTTCTTTATTTATTTGTCCAATACTATATCATCATTGAATACAATTTCCTATTCCACTATTATGCATATAAAGTGCAGCAGGAACACATACAGTTTTTATGTAAAAAAAACAAAAATGCTCCATTGTGTGACATTCTTTTGTCCTCATACTGGTTCAGTAAAAAAATCCTGCTACGTTGCATGTTACATTTTGATGGCAAAATTATTTTTTATTGTTTCAAATAAACATTCAAAAGTTGGATAGAAGACGGTTGACTAATGTGCGGTTAAATGTTTTCAGAACTTCCGAACTTCCTTTTTTTTATTAACACGTACTATTTTCATTTTAGACTCTGGGGGCCGCTGTTAGTCTTCATAGCAAAAAATAAAGCTTTTGAAAAGGAGCTACACTTCCAAAACCATACTCGGTGTGCTACGGAGTGCAGGATATTTGCTGTTCATTTCCATCCGCGGTTTCTGCTTCTGTTTTTGGTACAGCCAGACTGGATCACATAACAAACGTAAATAAAATACTCTTGGATGGAAAATTACGATTTGGAGCGGAAATTAACTTTTTTGGATTAATTGTTTCAGGACTATGCATTTTATCAGCACAGCCCACGGAGTTAAATGGCAAGTACAGGCCTTTATCTTTGTTTTTTTTATCCAATCGGACGTTTGTCAAATCCGATATTCTGTCCGAGAAGAAATGAGGGAAGGCTCATTTGTAGGTAAGGTAGCTGAGGACTTGGGTGTTGATCCTAAAAGATTAAAATTAGGTGGTGCAAGAATCGTTGGCAGTGATAGCAGCGAGTACATTAAGCTGGATGCAGACAAAGGGAATCTGGCCGTGGGGAACAGGATAGACAGAGAGCAGCTCTGTGGGCAGACGTCACCGTGCAGCCTAAATTTTGAATTGATTATGACAAATCCAATGGAGCTGCATAGCATTGTAGTTGAAGTTCTGGATATTAATGACAATGCGCCCAGATTTCATGAGAAGGAAATGCATGTAGAAGTGCTGGAATCCGCGCTTCCCGGAACAGAAATATTACACCTTAGCGCCACAGATCCAGACGTCGGCATCAACGCTCTACAAAGCTATGTACTACACCCAACAAGTCATTTTAATATTAAAGTTATCCCCAGTCCGAATGGCCTTAAATACGCACAGTTGTATCTGTCTGGTCGTTTAGATCGCGAGAAAGAGGGGAAACTGATGTTAACCCTCTCTGCTGTTGACGGCGGTGAACCGCAAAGATCAGGGAGCCTAAAAATACACGTAACTGTTCTGGACACAAATGACAATGCCCCTGTTTTTACGCAACCGATTTTTAAAGCCTCTATTAAAGAAAATATCCCAGAGGGATCATTAGTGGTGAGTCTAAGCGCAACGGATGCAGACGAAGGGAAGTATGGACACGTTACATATCATTTTAATCACATGTCAAATAGCATTGCTGGTCTTTTTCATTTGAATGAAAAAAGCGGCGATTTAACTGTTAAGGGAAAGATTGACTTCGAACAAAATAAATTATTTGAAATTAGGGTTCAGGCAAAGGATGAGGGTGGACAAAGCACATCCGCAAATATAATTATAGACGTCATAGATACGAATGACAATGCACCTTTAATAACACTTACTTCGTTTTCTAACACGATCCCTGAAGATTCTCCTAGTGGAACCACTGTCGCTATAATAAATGTCAAGGATTTAGATTCGGGCATAAACGGTAAGGTGGACTGCTCCGTTGATGGAAATATCCCCTTCGCAATCCAGTCATCACTTAAGAATTATTACACTCTTGTCACTACTGGGGTTCTGGACAGAGAGCAAACACCTGAATATAACATCACTTTTACAGCTGTGGATAAAGGAACTCCACCTCTTTCTACAAAAAAGACAATAACTGTTACATTATCCGATGTAAATGATAATGCCCCCATATTTGAAAAGCAATTTTATGAAGCTAGTATTACGGAAAATAACTCCCCAGGTCTGTCTGTTTTTTCTCTAAAAGCGCACGATGCTGATTCAGGGAAAAACGCCAGAGTATCTTACTTGCTTATTGAATCGGAGTTTCATGGTAGGCCCATATCTTCTTACATAACAGTGAACGCAGAAACTGGTGTTATACAAGCAATTGGATTATTTGACTATGAGCAAATTAAAACACTTGACATTCATCTTAGAGGACAGGATGGAGGATCACCACCTTTAAGCACCAATACCACTGTTAAATTTAATATTCTCGATCAGAATGACAACTCACCTCAGATTCTTTATCCAGTCCAAACTGGGGACTCTGTGGTGGCTGAAATGGTGCCTCATTCAGCAGATGTGGGCTACCTGGTGACTAAAGTGGTGGCTGTTGATGTGGACTCTGGACAAAATGCCTGGCTCTCCTACAATCTCCAGAAATCCACAGACAGAGCTCTGTTTGAAGTGGGCTTACACAATGGAGAAATTAGAACTATTCGTCAGGTGACTGATAAAGATGCTGTGAAACAAAGACTCGCTGTTATTGTGGAAGACAACGGACAGCCCTCTCGCTCAGCTACAGTCATTGTTAACGTGGTGGCGGCGGACAGCTTCACTGAAGTGCTCTCTGAGTTCACTGACTTATCCCACGATAAGGAGTACAGCGAAAACCTTACATTTTACTTAGTGTTGGCTCTGGCTGTGGTTTCCTTCCTCTTCATCACCTGTGCAGTGGTTATTATATCTGTGAAGATCTACAGATGGAAACAGTCTTGCCACCTGTATCACTCCAACCTTCCAGTGATTCCATATTATCCACCACGTTATTCTGACACTTTGGAAAAAGGGACTCTGCCACATGTGTACAACTATGAAGTGTGTAGGACGACTGACTCCAGAAAGAGTGACAGTAAATTTGGAAGAGGTGGCAGTCAGAACGTGCTGATAAGGAATTCCAGTTCTACAGCGACACTGCAGCGATTGCCAAATGAAAAAAACATCCTGGATGAACCTCACTCCCTTCTAGAGGTCAGTTGTTTTCCCCCTGTTTGTACTTACACACACACAGACACATTTCTTGCTATTGCATTCAGAACCATGGTCAGCGATTTTCGGTTTTGGGAACTTTCAATATCTATCTATCTATCTATCTATCTATCTATCTATCTATCTATCTATCTATCTATCTATCTATCTGTCTGTCTGTCACTCTGTCTGTCTGTCTGTCACTCTGTCTGTCTGTCTGTCTGTCTGTCCGTCTGTCCGTCCGTCCGTCCGTCCGTCCGTCCGTCCGTCCGTATATATATATATATATATATATATATATATATATATATATATATATATATATATATATATATATATATA
>JAVLVB010000935.1:2180581-2230616 GCA_032876305.1 Orestias chungarensis
TCAGAATCATGAACAAATGTAATAGATCAGACAGACTTTTTTACTTTATTTTAAGTTTTTCAGATATTCTATACGCTGTTCAGACTCTAAGGGACGCTGTTGATCTGGGGGAAAAAATTAAAAAGCTGTTGCAACTGTGGTAAGAGGGAGAAAAAGAAACAGAGAAGAGCGTCCTCATTGCAGCGGGTGTAGAGAACAGGATTACACTCAACAATACGCTGGAAAGCGAACGACTTTTTTACGACCTAGATGCAGTGGATTTTGTTTATTCTTCAGCGAGTTCATACCTGATTAACATAAGTCTATCCAGATTTGTATCTTCTCCTTGCGAATGGAAATCCACCAGCATCAACTTGGAAAATGCCTACTGCTGCTCAAGACACCAATACGAACACTCCTTCTTGTTTTCTTAATGATTTTCACAGTAGCCGGCCAAATAAGGTATTCGATTCCAGAGGAAATGAAGAAAGGTTCCCTTATCGGTAATGTTGCACAAGATCTTGGTTTGGATTTGAGAAGGATGCGTTCGGGCCATGCCCGTATCGTGAGTGGAGAGAGTAAACAGTACACCGAGCTGAAGGCAGACAAAGGGATTTTAGTCGTGAACGAAAGAATTGACAGAGAGGAGCTATGCGGAGATGTAATGCCGTGCAGTTTTATCTTTGAAGTGATTTTAGAAAATCCAATTGATCTTCATAGAGTCACTGTAGAAATATTAGATGTAAATGATCATGCGCCAACCTTTAAAAATAAAGTAATAAATTTAGAAATAAGTGAATCTGCTACGATAGGATCCCATTTTGATTTAGAAAACGCAGATGACCCAGATGCAGGGATATATAGCTTGCAAAATTATGTTCTTTCACCGAATGATCATTTTGTTTTGAAGCAACACTCAAACGAAAACGGTGTAAGATTTGCTGTTATGATTTTACAGAAGTCACTCGACAGAGAACTAAACTCACATGTCTCTTTAAAACTGATAGCTGTAGATGGAGGGACTCCGTCACGTTCTGGGACATTAAATATTGAGATTAATATTCTTGATGCTAACGATAATCCTCCTAAATTTGATCAGCTCCTGTACAGAGCTACTGCGATGGAAAATGCCCCGTTAGGTACATATATAACAACAGTGAATGCGTCAGATGCAGACAGTAGTTCTGATGGCTTAGTTATGTATTCATTTTCTAATATAAAAGGAAATTATGCTTTTGAAATCGACAGCTTTTCTGGCAAAATAACTGTGGTTGGTAGTATTGATTATGAAAAAGACAAGAAATATGAAATACGAGTAATCGCAAAAGACCAGGGTGGTCTACGTGACGCAACAACAGTAGCAATCGAGGTGTTGGACACGAATGATAATCCACCGGTTATAAGTATAATGTCTTTTTTGAACACAGTTTCAGAGGACGCAGCTTCAGGTACGACTGTTGGTGTTTTTAATGTAAAGGATGCTGATTCTGCAAGGAACGGACAAGTGAAATGTTCCATTGATTCCAACTTTCCCTTTAAAATACAGTCCTCCTTAACGGATTATTATAATTTGATTATGGATGTGGCTCTTGATCGTGAAACCAATCCCGAATATAACATCACAATTACAGCAACTGATTATGGATCTCCTTCACTTTCTTCTTCGGCAATTTTGTATCTTAAACTTTCTGATGTAAACGATAATCCACCGATCTTTGGAAACCACAAATATTCCGGAGCTATTCTTGAAAATAACACCCCAGGTTTTTCGATATTAAGTATTAGTGCGCGAGACTCAGACTGGAACCAAAACGCAAAAATCGCATTTTTTCTCGAGGATTGTGATTTTGGTGGTAGTCCAGTTTCCTCTTACGTGTCAATACACTCTGAAAACGGGGTTATACGTGCAGTGCGTTCATTTGATTACGAACAGATAAAGCAGCTTGTGTTTATAGTGAGAGCACAAGATGGAGGCACTCCTCCACTCAGCAGTAACGTGACTGTACAAATCCTAATCGAGGACCAGAATGATAATCCACCTCAGGTTCTGTACCCAGTTCACAGTGGGGGCTCAGTGGTGGCTGAAATGGTGCCTCGCTCAGCAGATATTGGCTACCTAGTAACTAAAATAGTAGCTGTGGATGTGGACTCTGGACAAAACGCCTGGCTCTCCTATAAACTACAGAAAACCACAGACAAAGCACTGTTTGATGTTGGTTTACAGAATGGAGAAATTAGAACTATCCGTCAAGTGACTGATAAAGATGCTGTGAAACAAAGATTGACTGTTATAGTGGAGGACAACGGGCATCCCCCTCGTTCAGCAACAGTCATCGTTAACGTGGCGGTGGCGGACAGCTTCCCCGAAGTGATGTCAGAGTTCACTGACTTTTCCTTCGACAAAGAAAATGATAAAAACCTGACTTTTTACTTATTTTTGGCTCTTGTTGTGGTTTCCATCCTCTTCATCACCAGTTTAGTGGTTATTATATCAGTGAAAATCTACAGATGGAGACAGTCTTCCACCCTTTATAACTCAAACCTACCCGTCATTCCATATTATCCCCCACGTTACTCGGACACTTTGGGAACAGGAACTCTGCCACACATGTACAATTATGAGGTCTGCAGGACGGCTGACTCCAGAAAAAATGACAATGCATTCGGAGGAGCTGTAAGTCAGAAATTGTTGATGACGGAACCAGTTTCTACAGGAACCGTACAGCGCATGCAGAGTCAGAAGAGCATCCTGGATGAACCACACTTTCCTAACGAGGTTGGTTTTCTAATTTAAGCACAGCCTTTTTAGTTTGTTTTTTTACTTTTTTGTCGGTGTATTTGTTTGTTCAGAACAGTTTTAAAACAAATTAAAATTTATCAAGACCCATTTTTTATATTGATTCCCTTCTCTTTTGTTACCCAACTTGCTATACATCATTACATTGAAATATATATATATTTTTAAATTTATTTAAAAAATATATTATTTAAGCTAGAGTTTTTTTCTTAGTTTTTAAATCTAACTGCGTATCTTAATTCAAGTACGTCAATAGAAATTATTCTCTTTAAATTTTGAAAGTACATTATAACTGTATTAATTAAATGGTAGATACTTATTGTTTTTGCTGTTTGATCTACTTAAAAATGCGTCCATATGTATTAAAAAGTTGACGTGATCAGTCAAGGACGCTGTTTGCCATGAAGTGGCTGAAGAGGCTTTTGATATATGTTATATATGATCTATGTCAGCACCTTGCGTTGGGAGGGTAAAAGTCTGGCAGACTTACCAGGCAGGGTCCGTGTGAGAAAGAGGAGGCAAAATTGCACCCAAAGAGATCGCGTTGTTCTGCAGTGATTCTTTATTGCGATCTGGACCTTACAAATATTTATACAAGTCAAAACTGAAAACAGTGTAAACAAAGAAGAGGGATTTCTAACATTTAGGCTTTTTTATCGTTTGTAAAAATGAGATGGCAAGTAACACTGTTTTCGTCCTGTTCTGTCTCAATATTATTCGAGCGCAGGTCAGTTTCTCCGTTCCTGAGGAAATGAAAAAGGGGTCTGCAATTGGTAAAATAGTTCATGATTTAGGTTTATTGGTGGACCAAATAAAATCTGGTAAAGGTAGAATTTATAGTGGTAATACTCAGGAGTACGTGGAGCTGAATCGGGAAAGAGGGATACTAAATATTAAGGACAGAATAGACAGGGAAATACTGTGTGGTCACACAAAGGCTGCGCACTGCATTTACAGATGATCCTTGAAAACCCAATGGAATTTTGCAGAGTGTCTGTTGAAATTACGGATATAAATGACAATCCTCCAATTTTTGAGAGAGGCGAGATGAAATATGAGATCAGTGAATCCGCTCTCACGGGTGGTTGGTTCGTCCTAGATAAAGCAATCGACTACGATGTTGGTGAAAATGATTTTAAGTAGTTACGTTCTTAAACCTAGCGATCATTTTGTTTTGAAAACGACTGGTCGACTTGATGGCACTAAACACGTAGAAATGTTATTAAACAAACCGCTGGCCGGGAAAAAAACTAACATTTGTTTTTAACATTAACCGCTGTAGACGGTGGCGAACCTCTGCTCACTGGAACAATGCAGATTATGATAACTGTGTTAGATGTAAATGACAATCCACCCGTTTGTTCTAAACCGGAATATCAAGTCAGTTTTGAAGAAAACGCTGCTGTTGGCACGGTAGTAACCACAGTAAAGGCTAGTGACGAAGATAACATACAAAATTCCAAAATCAGCAGCTGCAAGCCTCTTTGAAATTAACTCGGACGATGGAGTATTGATGTTGAAAGGAAATATAGATTACGAAAAACTAGACTGTATGAGTTAGACGTTCAGGTTTCCGATCAAGGATGATTGTTAGACGCTTGCAAAGTGATAGTAGATGTGAATGTCTGTTAGTGCTGTTTGTTGTTCAGTGTAACTTTTTATTTATATTTTTTATTTAGTTATCTTCAGTGTGTACAAACACTTTTTTATATATCTGTTTTTGGCCCATTCAAACCAGAATTTCCTCACTTTTTATCAAGACCGAATTTTAATTCTAATGGCTTAAACACATACGAATGACAAAATTCACAGTCCAAACAAAGTAGCACATTTTGGAACATACATTTACAAAGGGGGAAAAGAACAAGTAGTAATTCAGAATTTAATATTTTTTTGTGAAAAAATAATATAGATAAAATATTTTCAGTTGTTTCAATTAACGCTTTCTTAGATGCTATCTTTGATAATTGACTGACATAATGATTAGTGATTTTTGTTACATATTATATATGTTACTTCTGCTACGTGTTTTGGTCTATATATTTTAAACAAAACAATATTAGCTTTTGTTTATTATTCTTAATATCGTATTTGTAAAACTAACAATATAGTAGTGTTTCCTCGTAGAATCAGTTCTAACTTCAGGACCATGGACAGAAACATTAGCAGTGGTAATAATTTAACGACCATAGCTGACTTACCTTAAAGGTACATTTGGTTAAGGATTTGTTTGTTTTTTATGCTGATATAACCACAGCATCTGTTAGAGGTTCTTTGTTGCAGGAGGCTGATAAAAGCCCATACAAATAATACAACAGAAATATTCAGTAAATTGCACTCCCATCTTCACTGTCAGCCTAGAACAAAATGTAAAAGGGTTCCACTTGGAAGTCATATTAAAGAGCTGCGTTGCATGAACAAAACTTGGAATAATAAATATAAACCGTTTCAGAAAAGCCTTTAAGCATAATATCAATGAGAATTGTCCTGAGTAATTTAGAATTTGTGAAATTGAAAACACATTATAACCAGAAATAAAAACGCATTTACTAAAACCGTAAAAAAAAAAAAAATTCTAGCTCTTATAAATTCCCATATTTTTTTTGCAATATTATAATAAATGTTTATAATATATATCATCCATTTCAAAACAGTTGTCTCCAATACTCTGGAATATAAAGTCCATTCTGAATGGTTTCTTTTAAGTTTTTTACGTTTTTTTAAACTTCAGAGTCAGACTTGCAGTCTATATGTGACATTCTGCAGTTTAATGGTTTCGACTCATAGGGCCGCTGTTGACCAGCGTGCAGACTGGATTCGGGTGTCTTTGTGCTTCCACCATCTTTACAACATGCCATTAGATAAAGGGAGCACAGGAGCTAACCATCTAACAGTTTTTTTCTCCATAAGGATAATAGAAAATAACGGATTAACAATTATTTCTTCAACATATTTTTTCATTCAGCATATAACTTTAAAGCTCTTACCCGGAGACTGGAAATCGTTTTTATGTGTGATTTTATTTTACTTTATGAAAGACTGGAAGCTGAAACGAAGGACAACGGAATAAACACAATGAATCGGGTGGTGTTCCTTTTCATCTTTCTCCTTTCTCTGGATTCGGTGATCGGGCAGGCCAGCTACTCTATTCCGGAGGAAATGCCCAAAGGATTCTTAGTTGGAAAAATCGCTCATGATTTAGGATTAGACACTAAACGTTTGGTGTCCGGTAAAGCGAGGCTTTTCCACAGAAACAGCGCGGACCACATCGAGTTCAACATAGAGAGAGGGGTTCTCCTCGTCAAAGAGAGAATCGATAGGGAGGCGCTGTGTACAGAGGCGACGGTATGCGCTTTAGACTTTCAAGTTATTTTGGAGAAACCAATGGAATTTTACACAGTTACCATTCAGATAACAGATATTAATGATAATTCACCCATGTTTGAAAAGAGTGAGATGAAATTTAAAATTAGCGAGACAGCTATAAATGGTGCAAAATTTATGTTGGAGCGGGCGGTAGATCCTGATATTGGAATTAATGGTGTCCAGGATTACCTCCTAAAACCATCAGATCATTTTGCATTAAATCTACACAATAAACCGAATGGCAACACGAATGTTGAGATGGTGTTGCAAAAGCCTTTAGATAGAGAAAAAAAGGAGCATTTAAACCTAGTGTTATTTGCTGTGGATGGAGGAGAGCCACAGAAATCGGGAACCATGCTGATTGGTATTACAGTCTTAGACGCTAACGATAATGCTCCAATTTTTACACAAAAAGCATATACAAGTACTGTTATTGAAAATTCCCCGATAGGAACTGTTGTTGCTACAGTCATGGCGTCGGATGACGATGAAGGTTATAATAGTAAAATAAGATATTCAATCACAAACACGTTGGATAACGTGAAAAGAGTTTTTAAGATTAATGAGGAAAATGGACAGATTTCATTAATTGAAAATGTGGACTACGAAAAGTTGAAAAGATTTCAGATACATTTGCTCGCTAGTGACAATGGTGGACTAACAGATTCTTCAAAACTGATTGTCGAAGTGCAAGACGTAAACGACAACAAACCTGAAATTCGTATAATGTCAAAGTCAAACGTTATAGCCGAGGATTCCAAACCTGATACAGTTGTTACAATGATAAATATTGATGATGAAGACTCTGGAAAAAACGGATATGTAAAATGCGTGGTTAACGAAAATGTCCCTTTTATTTTAAAATCGTCACACAAAAATTTTTACAATTTGGTAACAGACATATATTTGGATAGAGAGGGTATGTCCGAGTATAATATCACAGTTACTTGCTCAGATGAAGGAGTGCCCTCACTCTCCAGCAGCGTCACTCTCCCCTTGCAGATCTCTGATGTGAATGACAACGCACCTATCTTTGACAGGAGCTCATATAAGGCCTATATTGCAGAAAACAACACACCAGGTCTCTCCATATTTACAGTTAAAGCAACAGACGCAGACTGCAGTCAGAATGCTCATGTTTCTTACATACTGGAGGACACATCTGTTAACGGAATACCAGTGTCCTCATATGTTTCTGTAAGTGCTGATAGTGGAGTCATCCATGCAGTGCGCTCTTTTGACTATGAGCAAATCAAAGATTTCCAGCTTTGCGTGACAGCACAGGATGGTGGCTCTCCTCCACTCAGTAGCAACGTGACAGTGAAAATCCTGATACACGACCAGAACGATAACCCACCTCAAGTTTTGTACCCTGTCCAGAACGGTGGTTCTATGCTGGCTGAAATGGTGCCTCGTTCAGCAGATGTGGGCTTCCTGGTGACTAAAGTGGTGGCTGTTGATGTGGACTCTGGACAAAACGCCTGGCTCTCATACAAACTACAGAAAACCAAAGACAAAGCGCTTTTTGACATGGGCTTACAGAATGGAGAAATAAGAACTATCCGTCAGGTGACTGACAAAGATGCTGTGAAACAAAGACTCACTGTTATAGTGGAGGACAACGGACAGCCCTCTCGTTCAGCTACAGTCATTGTTAACGTGGCGGTGGCAGACAGTTTTCCTGACGTCTTGTCGGAGTTCACTGACTTTCCACACGATGGGGAGTACAATGACAATTTGACCTTTTACCTAGTGTTGGCTCTGGCTGTAGTCTCCTTCCTCTTCATCATGTGTTTAGTCGTTATTATATCTGTGAAGATCTACAGATGGAGACAGTCTCGCATCCTGTTTCACTCCAACCTTCCTGTGATTCCTTATTATCCACCGCGTTTCTCAGAAACTTTGCAAAAAGGGACTCTGCCACACGTGTATAATTACGAGGTGTGTTTGACGTCTGAATCCAAAAAGACTGACAGTAATTTTGGAGGAGCTGTAAGTCAAAGCTGTGACATGTTTGACAGAGCTTCAAATCAAAACACGTTGAAAATGGACCACAGTTTTACAGGGACGATGCAGCGGATACAGAGTGATAAGATCATCTTGGATGAACCTGATACTCCTCTAGAGGTTAGAATATTTTTTTTTATTTTTTTTATTTTTTTTATTATTTTTAAGTTTGATGGCGGTGTTTGACAGTTAAAAATATTTCATGATAAGAGCGCTGGCACAGGAGTCATGAAAGAAACAAATACACCATGAAATAATTACATATGTTTGGAAATAAGAATATCAACATTTTATTAGTTAAATAGCATATTTCAGAACTTCATCATGTATTTAATTATTTATTGATATATTTCATGAGTTAATGATATATTGAATTAATTAATGGTAGATCTACAGAGATGTTTTAATAATATATTTATTTATTTAATGATATATTTATTTATTTTATTTTATAATTATTTATTTCGTGATTTATTTATGTATTTATTTATTTCATGATATATTTAGTTATACATTTATATATGTGTTTATTTAATTTTGTCATTCATCATCCTCCATAACACTAGGTAATGTAAAATTTAAAAAAATGTAATGTATTCATTGACAATCAGTATTGTTAACTTGCAGCGTTGATCTCAAAACGACACAATATGAACAGTATCATGAATACTAAGATTGTATACAAACAAAAAAACTCACTTAGTTGCGTGTTTTTCTGATGCACTTTTTGTGTTTAAAAAGCTTGTTTTTAATTTAGTAAAATGATATTCATCAATGTTGATTTGATGTAGGTAGATAGTTCAGAAAGTCTACTCAAATATATGAGTGATGCTTGTATTATATTACTTAAGTAAAAGTAAAGGGTTTGGTGCAGTAAAACTACACTTAGAAGTGCAGTGTTTCCAATAGCGTCTGTAATGGCTGAAATATATAGGATATATATATCTGTCATGGCTAAAACTAGTTAGCACCCACGTCTGCGCGCAACAGTTGTTCTGTAAATATGTTCAGTTTTCATATTCATGTTACAAAACTATCCACCACCTTCGTTATATTTTACTGGTGTGCGGTTTGTGTTTAAAGTTAGCACCACGGACAATGCACTTTTTTAACTTTATCATTACCTTGCTACATTTGAGTTTTGTGTGTGTAATTTTAACACCCCAGTCATAAAATCTACTACACCGTTATAACTAACGTACTTAGCCTCTCCTTTAAATTAAATAATTAGCCTATTTTCACACACGCGGAACATTTTTATGAGAGTTTTAAATCTAAATAATTCTGTGCCCAGATATTATGAGTCGGGTCAAATCAAGTTATATATGTATATCCATCCATGCATCCAACCAACCATCCAACCATTAGTTATATCAGCATAATGTTGCTCGGTCACGGGAGGGATGATACCTGTCTCGAAAGGTGACGTCGCAGGGCAACATAAAGCCACGAAAGACAAAATATCAGATTTAAAATACTTGGTAAATTAAACGCCATGTCTTTCTACTGTGGGAAGAAAAGAGAGGACCCAAATATATTATATAGGATAAATTTATTACATGCAATACATAAAATAAATGTATTATTTTTACTTATATGTGTGTGTGGTTCTAATACGTGGGGTGTTCTGCAGTTTTCTCCTGTGCACACTTAGCGCCGCTGTTGATTTTAAGTTTGCTTTACCAGTGCATGTGTGGAGATGCTGCACGTCCTTTGTAATATCATACTGCAAATGGAGCTCGGAAGGCAAGCTGCCGAAGATTTCTGGTGGATTATCGGTGTTTTAAAATCTCTGGTTTTGCACACTCTCGTTATGGATTTCTCCGATCTCAGATGTGTCATGAAGATACGTTAGGATTTAACATTGAAAGAATAATAGCAATTTGTGTGGATATAAATACTGCGCTCCATCGACAGAATCCGATCAAACAATGAAGCGGCAAGTACTGGCGTTTTTCTCTCTCAGTCTCATCTACTCGGTGGTCGGACAAATAAGCTACTCCATTTCAGAGGAAATGCCAAAGGGGTCTTTGGTGGGAAATATCGCACAAGACTTAGGTTTAGAGACTAAACGTTTTATATTAGGTAAAGCACAGATTCATACCAGGAATAGTGGCGAGTATCTGGAGTTAAATAGAGAAAAAGGATTGCTGATCGTCAAGGAGAAAATTGACAGAGAGGCGCTCTGCACAGAGATTACACTCTGTGGTTTAGATTTGCAGATTATTCTGGAGAATCCTATAGAATTTTATACTGTTACTGTCCAGATTGAAGACATTAATGATAATGCACCGACATTTGAAATGAGGGAGATGCATTTTAAAATAAGTGAAACAGTAACACCGGGAGTGAAATTTTTATTAAAGAGGGCAGAGGATCCGGATGTCGGAATCAATGGAGTTCAAAAATACGAATTAAAACCAAGTGACAAATTTGCTTTAAAGCTTCACAATAAACCACGTGATAACAACAATGTGGAGATGGTATTACAGATGCCTTTAGACAGAGAGAAACAGGAGCAGATAAATCTAGTTTTAACTGCTATAGATGGAGGAGAGCCGCAGATGACTGGGACAATGGTTATTGTGATAACAGTTTTAGACGCGAATGATAATGTTCCTAATTTTACGCACAAAACCTACACAGCATCAATAACCGAAAACTCCCCTATAGGCACAATTATTACATCTGTTACAGCATCAGATGCAGATCAAGGTTCTAACGGTAAAATTACGTATTCTATATCAAGTACACAAGCAAATGTTAGGAAAATATTTGAGATAAACAAGGAAAATGGTGAAATATCCCTAATTGGAAATATTGACTTCGAAAAGAATAAGAATTTCGAAATTATTGTAGGTGCTACTGATGAGGGAGGACTTACTGATTCCTGTAAAGTATTTGTTGAAGTGCAAGATATTAATGACAATAATCCTGAAATTAGTATAATGTCAAAGACAAATGTTATATCAGAAGATGCTGAATTAAATACAGTTGTAACCGTGATAAATATTGAGGACACTGACTCTGGACAAAACGGGAATGTGAAATGTTTTATTAATGAAAATATGCCATTTATTCTGAAAACATCAACAAACAATTTCTATAGTTTGGTGACCGACAGTAATTTAGATAGAGAAACAAATAGTGAATATAACATCACAGTGACATGCTCAGATGAAGGAGTACCCTCACTCTCCAGCACAGTCAGTCTTAATTTACAGATCTCTGATGTGAATGACAACGCACCTGTGTTTGAGAAAAGCTCATATGAGGCTAACATTGAAGAAAATAACACACCTGGTATCTCTGTATTTACAATTAAAGCTATAGATGCTGACTATAAACAGAATTCTCATGTTTCTTACATAGTGGAGGACACATCTGTTAACGGAGTATTAGTGTCCTCGTATGTATCTGTAAGTGCTGATAGTGGAGTCATTCATGCAGTGCGCTCTTTTGACTACGAGCAAATCAAACATTTCCAGTTCTGCGTCAAAGCACAGGATGGCGGCTCTCCTCCGCTCAGTAGCAACGTGACTTTAAAAATCCTAATCCAAGATCTGAACGACAATCCTCCTCAGGTTCTGTATCCCGTCCATACTGCCGGCTCTGTCATGGCTGAAATTGTGCCTCGTTCAGCAGATGTTGGATATCTGGTTACTAAAGTGGTGGCTGTAGATGTGGACTCTGGACAGAATGCCTGGCTCTCCTATAAACTACAGAAAGCCACAGAGAGAGCGCTGTTTGAAGTTGGCTTACAGAATGGAGAAATAAGAACTATCCGTCAGGTGACTGATAAAGATGCTGTGAAACAGAGACTGACCGTTATAGTGGAGGACAACGGGAATCCCTCTCGTTCAGCTACAGTCATTGTTAACGTGGCAGTAGCAGACAACTTCCCTGAAGGGCTTTCAGGGTTCAATGATTTAACCCACGATCAGGGATACAATGACAAACTGACGTTTTATCTAGTCCTGGCTTTAGCTTTGGTTTCCTTCCTATTTATCGTCTGTTTGGTGGTTATTATATCAGTGAAAATCTATAGATGGAGACAGTCTCGCATCCTGTTTAATTCCAGCCTACCCGTCATTCCATATTATCCAACACGTTACTCTGACACTTTGAGGACAGAGACTCTGCCACACATGTATAATTATGGTTTGTGTATGACGACTGACTCCAGCAAGAGTGACAGGAAGTTTGTAGAAGCTGACTCCAGGTCAACACAGACGATGCAGCGGATAAAAAATGAAAAGAGCATTCTTGATGAACCTGAGCCCCCTCTAGAGGTTAGTTATCCAAATTATTTTTATCTTTGAAAATTATAGTTCCTACTACTGTGTTTATTCATTTTAGGTTTTGTAAATTGTATTTGTAGATCTAAGTACTATCTGGGGATACAAAAAGTGTATATCTTTTTTAATCATAAATATTAATACTGCTACTACAACTACTACTACCAATACTACTACTAATAATAATAATAATAATAATAATAATAACAGTATTATTAATAGTAGTAGTAGTAAGATTGTTATTATCTAACTTATCTATTATCTTAATATGATATTGCAGTATTTTCTTACTGGTATACAATATTCTTCATTACTTTATTTGACAATGTTTTTTGTAATTAATTGAATGGAAATGCATACTTTTTTACTCGGTTGTACATTCTTTAAGCATTTATTTGACCATTAAATCATTCTGTAACTTTATTAATAATTTTGTTTTGTGTATATATTTTAAAACCATTAACCAATTACTTCAGCTATACTCAATAGGCTTTTCATTAAAAACTTTATTGTTTTATCATTAAGATCGTCTGTTTAAATGGTACTCATGGTTTCAGAATTTTACTTATAAATAATCATGTACTTTTTTTGTTACTAGTTGTTGGAGCCTTTATTTATTTGTTCCTGTGTATTGTGTTTATTTATTTAATTGAATTTTTTTAATCAATTATTATTTCAAACCTTGTGTTATCAGGAACATTGTCCTTTCTCTTTTAATTTTAAGCAAAATAAAGAAGTTGGGTTCTGCAATATATGTTATTATTAAAATTAATATTAGCTTGCAGTTTAACATGATGTACTCTTAGGGCCGCTGTTTACCTGCATGTTGAAAAATAGATGGACGTCTACAAGCAGATCCCATATTTTATCGGCATAATAAAGGCTTTGCACAAAGGAAAGACATGACGTTGCCAACGTGGCTAAGATAAACTTAGGGAGAAGATTTCATATTTGATTCATCCAAATATATCTGGGATTTACTTTTGTGGATTTGGTCAACGAGCTTCGACTGGATATTTCTTTGATTTACGGATACATTTGGGGAAATCGGTGAGAAAACAATGAAAGGACAAGCGGTGCTGAGCTTGGCTCTGATTTTCTTTTCCTTGACAACTGGACAAGTAAGCTACACAATACCAGAAGAAATGCCAAAAGGATCATTAATAGGTAACATAGCGCATGATTTAGGTTTGAAAGGCAAGCGTTTAATGTCTGGTAACGCCCGGATTTATACCTCTGATAACGATGAATACATCAAGCTTGACAGAGAAAAAGGGCTTCTTCTTGTTAAAGAAATAATCGACAGAGAGGTAATCTGCAAACAGACAAAGCCCTGTGCTCTGCATTTTCAGATTATAATGGAACATCCTATGCAATTTTTCACCATCACAGTCCAGATAACGGATGTTAACGATAATCCTCCAAAATTTGAAGGCACGAGCATTAAATTAAAAATTAGCGAGTCAGCGGTTGTCGGATCCAAGTATGAACTGGAAAGAGCTCTTGATCTCGATGTGGGAAGAAACGATGTTCAGAAGTATGAATTAACACCGACAGAAAATTTTGCTCTGAATATTCTTACTGATGAGAATAAAAACGTGGAGATGGTTTTACAGAAGCCTTTAGACAGAGAGAAGCAGGAGCAGATAAATCTAGTTTTAACTGCTATAGATGGAGGGGAGCCGCAGATGTCGGGGACAATGCAAATTGTTATTACAGTTTTAGACGCCAATGACAATGCACCCGTTTTCACGCAAAATACATATAAATCTTCAGTCCTTGAAAATTCAGCAGCTGGAACCAGCGTTGCTACTGTTAAAGCCACTGACGCAGATCAGGGCTCTAACAGTAAAATTACATATTCAATAACCAACAAATTGGATAACGTTAGGGAAATATTTAAAATAAACAATGAGAACGGGGAAATTAGTTTAATTGGAAATGTAGACTTTGAAGAATCGCGTAATTTTCAAATAAATATACGTGGAAGGGACGAGGGAGGGTTGGCTGATTTTTGTAAGGTAATTGTTGATGTGCAAGACGTGAATGATAATCAGCCAGAAATTAACATAATGTCCAAGTCAAACGTTATAGCGGAAGACGCCACTGTTAACACAGTGGTTACAATGATCCATATTGAGGACAAGGACACTGGTGATAATGGAAACATCCACTGTTTTATAAGCGAAAATGAAGAATTTTCGTTAGAGACCTCATCTAATAATTTCTACAGTTTGGTGACAAATAGTGAATTAGACAGAGAAAAAAATGCGATGTATAACATCACAGTGACCTGCTCAGATGAAGGGGTCCCCTCCCTCTCTAGCAGCGTCGTTCTCACCTTGCAAATCTCCGATGTGAATGACAACGCACCTGTCTTTGAGAAAAGCTCATATGATGGCTATATTGTTGAAAACAACACACCCGGTCTCTCTGTGTTCACAGTAAAAGCAACAGACGCGGACTGGAACCAGAATGCTCATGTTGCTTACATTCTGGAGGACTCCGCAGTTAACGGAGTACAAGTTTCCTCATTTGTGTCTGTAAGTGCTGATAGTGGAGTCATACATGCTGTCAGCTCTTTTGACTACGAGCAGATCAAAGGTTTTCAGTTTTGTATCAGAGCGTTAGATGGAGGTTCTCCTCCACTCAGTAGCAACGTCACTGTAAAAATCCTGATCCACGACCAGAACGATAACCCACCTCAGGTTCTATACCCTGTGCAAGTTGTGGGTTCTGTAGTGGCTGAAATGGTGCCTCGTTCGGCAGATGTGGGCTACCTGGTGACTAAAGTGGTGGCTGTTGATGTGGACTCTGGACAAAACGCCTGGCTCTCATATAAACTGCAGAAAACCACGGACAAAGCACTGTTTTATGTAGGATTACAGAATGGAGAAATAAGAACCATCCGCCAGGTTACTGAAAAAGATGCTGTGACACAAAGACTGACTGTCATAGTGGAGGACAACGGGCAGCCCTCTCGTTCAGCTACAGTCATTGTTAACGTGGCGGTGGGGGACAGCTTCCCTGAAATGATGTCGGAGTTTAATGACTTTCATCACGATAAGGAGTACGATGAAAACCTGACTTTTTACCTAGTGTTGGCTCTGGTTGTCGTTTCCTTCCTTTTCATAACGTGTTTGGTGGTTATTATATCAGTGAAGATCTACAGATGGAGACAGTCTCGCATCCTTTTTCACTCCAACCTTCCCGTGATTCCATATTATCCACCACGTTACTCGGACACTTTGGGAACAGGGACTCTGCCACACGTGTACAATTACGAGGTATCCAGGACAACTGACTCCAGTAAGAGTGACACTAACGGTGGCAGAGCTGGTAGTCAGAACATGTTGATAATGGATCTGAGTACCGCAGGGACAATGCAGCGAATGGAGAGAGAGAAGAGCATTGACTCCCCACTGGAGGTTAGTTTTTTTGATTACATAATTTACATATTGGGTATAGTGGTGTTAAAATATGTTTTGACTGATTGCTGTGCAGATTGTAACATGCTAATTTGTAGAAGGTCCCTGACAGCACCCTAACAGCATTTAAATTAATTCTTCATGTTTAATATCCTTTGAAGCTAAGATTTTTTTCTTAATTATTTCTAATTAAAATAATTATCAAAATTTAATTAAAATTTGGTTGTTTTTAAGTTCCATACGAATGTTTGTTTGTTTCTTTGTTTTGTTTTTTCTACCTGAAAAACAAAATATGGAGGTATCATCTTGAAATCAGGCAAATGCCAAAGGTTTTTTTGATGTTTTTCTTTGGATTTGAAATTATTTTACAAATATGTTTCCAGAGGTATATGGTAACAGGTGTTGCAGATTTAAAAGTATGTATATGTAAATTTTTATCAGCATTTTAAAAATAAATTGAATATTTTCCGTCACATGCTATCCATTTTAAACTTGTATAAACACTGAGCAGTACTGTTTCTAGAGTATTTTTCCTGGGCTTTTGGATAGAACTCTTTATCACAACGAATATAGGTTGTTTTAGACTTTACTTTTATAATACGTCTTTCGGCCTATAGGTTTGCTAACGAACTGAATATCATACAAACCTTCAATATAAATCTTCTTTTGCATAACATCTATGAACTATTATTTTCAGCGTTTTAGTAAGAACCGTTTCAAAATAAATAATTCCTTTAGAGAGACTGCAGTTTTTATATGTAGACTCTTAGGGCCGCTGTTGACCAGCGTGTATTGAATGGAGAATACGTCTGTTTCAGCACATCCTCGGTTCGGTACGAATCATAAGAAAGGACTCCTCAGAGGAGAAAGAGCTACCATTTTCCTGTAGAACACTTTTAAAAAAAAGCGGAAATTTCAACTACATTTCTTTTATGGACCATAGGAGCAGTTCATATTGGATTTTATATCCGTTTTATTGTGCGTAAAAATAACGACTATTTACAAAGATTTTTTTAATGGACAATGGCAAGGCAAATTATACTGTTCCTTTTTATTCTCTCTCTTGGATCGGTAATCGGCCAGATCAGCTACACGATTTCTGAAGAAATACCAAAAGGATCTCTAGTTGGTAATATAGCTCACGATTTAGGGTTGGATGCAAAACGTTTTATTTCTGGCAAAGCTCGGATTTATACCCGAGACAGCAGTGAGTACGTCGAGCTTAACAGAGAAAAAGGACTCCTCCTCGTTAAGGAAAGAATCGACAGAGAGACACTGTGCAGACAGACGACGCCCTGCGGGTTACATTTTCAAATAATACTGGAAAATCCTATGGAATTCTATACAGTTACAGTCCAGATCGCTGATGTTAACGACAATTTACCGTTGTTTAAGAA
This sequence comes from Orestias chungarensis, assembly GCA_032876305.1. Taxonomy (NCBI): domain Eukaryota; kingdom Metazoa; phylum Chordata; class Actinopteri; order Cyprinodontiformes; family Cyprinodontidae; genus Orestias; species Orestias chungarensis. The sequence goes on from JAVLVB010000935.1 coordinate 2,197,854, forward strand.
AAATGAGGTCGTTTTCAAAATAAGCGAATCAGCAGCAATTGGAGCAATTTTCATTCTGGACAACGCTGTAGATCTTGACGTTGGGATTAATAGCATTCATGGGTATGAACTAAAGCCAACAGATAATTTTGCACTAAAGCTTGACAATAATCCACAAGATAACACAAATGTGGAGATGGTGTTACAGAAGCCTTTAGACAGAGAGAAACAGGAACAGATAAATCTGGTCTTAACAGCTGTAGATGGAGGAGAGCCACAGATGTCAGGAACAATGTTGATTATTGTTACAGTTTTAGACGCAAATGATAATGCTCCTGTTCTTTCACAAGAAACTTATAAAGCTGTTGTTACGGAAAACTCACCAAGAGGAACAGTTGTTGTGACTGTTACAGCATCAGATGCAGATCAAGGTTCTAACAGTAAAATAACATATTCCATCACTAATGAAAATGACGATGAAAGTAGACTATTTGAAATTAATAAGGAAAGCGGTGAGGTAATGTTAACTGGTCATCTTGATTTTGAAGAGTCCAGAAATTATCAACTTAATATAGTAGCTTTTGATGATGGTGGACTCACTGATTCGTCAAAAGTAATTATTGACGTTCAAGACACAAATGACAACAGCCCAGAAATTAACATAATGTCGAGGACAAACGTGATAGCAGAGAATGCTCCAATAAATACAGTTGTAACCATGATACACACTGAGGACAGAGACGCAAATGAGAATGGAAAGGTGAATTGTTATATTAATGAAAATATACCGTTTAAGCTAAAGTCTTCAACAATTAATTTCTACAGTTTAGTGACAGACAGTGATTTAGATAGAGAGAACACCTCTGAGCATAATATTACAGTGACATGCTCTGATGAAGGAGTACCATCACTTGCTAGCAGCGTCACTCTCACCTTAAAGATCTCTGATGTGAATGACAACGCACCTTTGTTTGAGAGCAGCACATATGAGGCTTACATTATAGAAAATAACACACCAGGTCTGTCTATTTTTAAAGTGAAAGCCACAGATGCTGACTGGAACCAGAATGCTCATGTTTCTTACATTGTGGAGGACTCCACTGTTAACGGACTACCAGTCTCCTCATATGTGTCCGTACGTGCTGATAGTGGAGTCATACATGCAGTGCGCTCTTTTGACTACGAGCAGATCAAAGATTTCAAGTTTTGCATCAAAGCACAGGATGGTGGCTCTCCTCCACTCAGTAGCAACGTGACTGTGAAAATCCTGATCCACGATCAGAACGATAACCCACCTCAGGTTCTGTATCCCGTCCAGACTGCTGGCTCTGTTGTGGCTGAAATTGTGCCTCGTTCAGCAGATGTGGGCTACCTGGTGACTAAAGTTGTGGCGGTTGATGTGGACTCTGGACAGAATGCCTGGCTCTCCTATAAATTACAAAAAGTCACACAGAGAGCGCTGTTTGAAGTTGGCTTGCAGAATGGAGAAATAAGAACTATCCGTCAGGTGACTGATAAAGATGATGTGAAACAAAGACTCACTGTTATAGTGGAGGACAACGGACAGCCCTCTCGTTCAGCTACAGTCATTGTTAACGTGGCAGTAGCAGACAACTTCCCTGAAGGGGTATTGGAGTTCACTGACTTTCATCACGATAGGGAGTATAATGAAAACCTGACTTTTTACCTGGTTTTGGCTCTGTCTGTGGTCTCGTTTCTATTCATCACTTGTTTGGTGGTCATTATTTCAGTCAAGATCTACAGATGGAAACAGTCTCGCATCCTTTATCACCCCAACCTCCCTGTGATTCCATATTATCCACCACGTTACTCAGACACATTGGGAACTGGTACGCTGCCATACAAGTACAATTACGAAGTGTGCAGGACGACTGACTCCAAAAAGAGTCACAATAGTACGGGCAGAGCTGGGTGTCAGAACATGTTGATAATGGACCCTAATTCTACAGGGACAATGCAACAGGTACAGAGTGAAGAGACTACCCTGGATGAACCTGACTCTCCTCTAGAGGTTAGTCTTTTTAGTCATCTATAGTTTCATAGATTATTGCTGCTCTTTTTGTTTTTTTATATAATTGTATTGTTTTTGTTATTGTTTGCAAATTTCCAAGTATAGATTTTGCATATATTAGTGATTATCATTGGATTTTAATTAGTCGTTGTTTTAAAGATTTCCGTTGGCTTGTAAAATGTAACATTTTAGTTTATGTTAATTGGTTTTGTGTTCACTGCAATATTTCTGGTACTTCCAGAAATGTTTATAAGCAAATTCGGCATATTGGACAGAACCACTAATATTTTCCCTTTCTCCTTTTCTTTCTACACCTTATCTACTGAATTTCTTCTTCATTGTGGTTTTCTACCATCAATAGATATGTTGACAAGATACTGATCTTTTGTTTTGGTTGAGCTTTTGGTCAGTTCAGCTACACCAAGCTTGCATCCTTGTGGTTCACACTGCAAATTTCATTGATCTTAGCAGACGAAGTGGACATATTCTGGCAAAAGAAAGTATCAACAGATGATCACAAAGGATAGGGGACACATTCGATTTGCATTTGTACATCATTTTGCATTCAGATACATATTTATAGTGAAAGCTAAGAATACTGACTGGAACCAGAATGTACATGTTTTTTACATGTTAAATAATTCCTCTGTTAATTGCATACCATGCTTTATTTGTGTCCATTAGTGCTGATAGTGAAGTTATCCATACAATTTGCTGTTTTTGCGAATCAAGAGCTTTCAGTTCCCCATTAAAGCCCAGGATAGAGGCTCTCATTCGCTCAGTATCAATGTGAAAATCTTGATCCACGATTATTCTGAACCTGGAACAAAACCTGGGGATCAGAAACATGGGTTCTCTACTCGCTCCAGACTGGTGGCTAAATAGTGGCTGAAACTATGTGTTTTTCAGGAGATGTGGGCTACAGTGTGGACTGTGAACCGAATGCATGGCTCTCCATTAAATTGCAGAAACACACAGAGAGATGCTGTTTAAACTGGGTTTACAGAATGGAGCAATACAAACTTTCTATAAGGCGAATAATGTTGTTAAACACAGACTAACATATATAGTGGAGAAGAACAGGCAGTATTCTCCTCAAGACGTCATAACATTTTAGACTACTTGGAAATGTTTTGTTCAAAATTCAGTAACCATAAGCATGGTTTAGTCTTTTCTACCTTTTCCCCTCAATGTTTCATTAAATTACTTTATTAACACTAACCTGTTTGTTCAGTTCTTATATATATATAATTTATTATTGGTAATGCAATAGTGACTTAAACTTGAAATCAACCTTAGATTGTACTTTAGTTTGAAAAAAAATAATTTCATTTTCTGTTTGTTTGTCACACTTAAAGGTTTCAGATAATTAAAGTCATTTAAATGTTCGTCAAAGACACTATAAAACAACTAAATACCAAACGCAGTTTTTGAATGAAGATGTTTATAAGATAAGACTCCTCCACCTCATTTGAATATACGAACATGAAATAAAAAGAGCTTTAAATGAAAAGGGGGTTTTGAAATAGCCGCTGAAATCAGGTACACCTCGCTGCAACCAACAGAATGGGGCGGGGACGGACCACTGTCAGTCTCATACCTTATATGGAAATGGGACCATTGCACTCCGGAAATGAAGGGGGCGCTAGTGACACTATTTCCTGTATTAACCGTGTTATAATTATAATAATAATAACGCATTTTATTTGACAACGCCTTTCAAAACACCCAAGAACACTTTCAACATTTGAAAAATACAAATTAAACAGTAACGAAATAACTACAAAAACGTGTTGTCACGTGACATGTCTGTCACGTGGTATTTCCCTTTTTTTAAAATGTTTAAATCTTTTTTAAATCTATTGTTTTCGAATGTTAAAATTATATTAGTAACAAACAATCTAAATTAAGCAACAATAACGAATCATTATGGAGATGTATTTATCTATCCTTACACCATATCTATCTCAAACAAAAGTCATAAAGCATAAATCAAATATTTTGGAGACATGTACATTACATTAAGAGTACATAACATTAAGCACACATTTATCAATCCAATAATTATCATACACGCACCAGTTATCCCTATAGTGGGGTCGTGAGGCCTGCTGCGGTTGTTCAAAAAATTGATTTTGATGTTGTGAATTGTACTCTTAAAATAAGTGGAAATCTAAAATATAATAGCCTTTACCTTATTTAATAAGAACTAGATGGAAACGAGGTTTGGTCGGTAATACATTTAGTCAACATTTGGCCATTATTTGCCAAACATTTTTCTTATTATTTACACTGTGAATATAATTTACAAACAAACCAAAGGACTTCTGAACTTCTAACAAGTGTCATTCCGAAAAGTATAATATGCTTGGTTGCAGTTGACCCGGCTCAACTATCATCATTGTTTACCACAATGTCTCATTGGAAACTTTTCCTATAAGGGCTCCAGCTTAACCAGTAAACTGATTGGTGTCCCACTATTCCATTTAGAAATTCCATATCAATTCTACCAATTACAATCGATTCATAAACTGCGCTCCAAAGACTTTAAATATCAAATTGTTGCTAAACCCAAAGTGATTCATTTAAAACTTTAAATGTAGCTTCAACCTGGAAAAGACTCACACAGAAAGTAGGTTTTAGAAAGTTTATTTGACAAGACATAATCTTTGGCGCTCGGACCCCGGCAGTAGACATTGTGCTGGTTACCGCCAGAGAGAATGATCTGCTGTGGATCAGTTGTTGTTTTTTTTATACATGAAAACCTTTTTGAATAGTCACTAGATACATAAATTAAACCAATGTGTAAATTCTAACTATAACTGTCTTCATCTCACCTGATTGTGCGCCTCCGTCCCAGCCTAACAGCGCTGGTCTCATCTCCTCCACCTTTCATAAAGTCCGGCTTGATGTGAGCAACTGGTCCTCACCTAAACTTCCATCACCTCCACCCGGTCTCCACCTTCGCTCAGTATACCTTCAATCTAATGTATGTGTTATGACTTTGTAACTGAACAATATGTTTGTGTATGTGCTTGCTGTATTACAAAAAAAAGTTCAAAAAGTATAGGAAACATTGTATTTACACATAAAATATTGCAAGTTATTAGCTTTGCTTGTATTCTCCTTGCATTCAGTACTGACATTCAGGGCAGTGTCCAGGTATGCCATCGGTGTAGTAACGAGGGTACTCTCCTCGTCTTCCATTTCCAGGGAAGCCCGCAGTCTTTATATTGCCGGTTGCAGGAAGAACACGTTACAACCGCAAAAGGAATCCGGTTTTCTGCCTTTTAAAGTAATAAAATGAAAGGAAAGGAATAAAATAAAAGGAAATGAATAAAACATTTTATTCCTTTCAAAGGAAAGGAATAAAATTAAAAAACAACATCTATATACATTGCAGATATGTTTAAACAAGACGTGGTTCATTCCCACTCAAAATAAAACAAGGATACAGCGTAAAAGCAACTAAATTCAAAGAAAAAGGTTATTACACATCAGGAAATATACAAATGATTGGGAAAAATAAAAGTCGTTTTTGAATTAATCACTGGAGATTCTTTAACATTATTGTTACTGTTTTGTAGGATTTAACAATTAATTTTCGAAGTCACAATGGCTTCCAGATAACAAATATATATTCTGCAAAAAATGAATTGAAATTGTAAAAGTGATATTGCTCAAACAGCCAAGGGCAGGTATTAACTAATTAGATTTACTTAATTACTCTGTAACTTTTGACAAATAAATAAATAAAATAAAAATTAGGAATATTTTTTCTTATGTTATACTCTTGAGTAAATTTAGTTGATACACAACCTAATGCGAGTAACTTAACTGAATGAAGAACACATTTTAATCCATAAAAAAATTAAACACGATACACAGATAAATGCTGTTTATGTTAGGTTCCTTCTAACCTTAATTTGTTGTCTCGTATTAATATTTTTCATTTTTGGTTTTAAAATACCTAACAGTGCACATAACTTCATTTTTACTAATGTCTGCTGAAATAAATGGGTAATATTACGTTTCACATTATGATTAGTAAAAAGGTACTTAATAATAGCCATTTCACCAAATGCTTTGTTACTCTTATTTGTGTAGTTTATTGCACAGTAACTTAATAAAAATATATTGAAGTAGTGTTACTCGTCATTAGAGTATCACATCTGGGTACTACACCCACCTATGATGGCAGCTGTCAGTTTATAAAAAATATTAGACTTTCCAGAAATTTAACATTGGTGTACAAAACATATTTTAAAAAGATTAACCTTTAAAAATAAAAGAAAAAGACCAGAAACCTGATAAGTATGTAAAAAAAGATTTTATATTTTTCAAGTGTAGCTTTACATACCGTTATGTTGAACCATAGCAGTTTATGCTATATGGTTCTGTACCTTGTACGACTCATCGGCAAGGGGACAGGGATATTTATCGTTCATGCAAAAAGAAACAAGCTTCTCTCCGTTCCGAATGTTGCAAACAGATACTAGGATCTGTATAATGAAAATAAAAAAACAAAGTTTGAGCATAAAATACATTAATCAATTATACATGTTATCTAAGTTTCTAATTTTATCTAATAGTTGCAGTAATTTGGTATGCTACATGCTAAAATTAGCCTTTCTTCTGTATGAATTACGAATTTCACTAGTTTACAGCTGTTAATTATATTTTCAACCTACTCCAGAAAAGTGTATTGATTTACTAATTGATAAAAAAGTTTTAAGAAGGAAAACCTACCTTTTGTTGACTTTGTGGGCTTTGCATTGTGGATCGTGTGCTTAGAACGTCACTGGAAGAACCCCTCAAATTTCTTTCAATCGACCTCTTAACCCCGCTTCTTTAAGGTATTTCTACTAGTAATTATGAAAATAGCGCCCTCTTCATTTCCGGAATGCAATAATCCCATTTCCAAATAAAGTATGGGATTGACAGTGGTCCTTCCCCGCCCCTTTCTGCAGGTTGCAGTGAGGTCCTTCTCGTTGTCGCGTCACTACAAAATAAAAGCGTCACTGAATAAAATAAAACTCCATTATGAACTGATTACATAAATAAATAAATAAATAAATAAATAAATATAATCCTTCATTGTGAAATTAATAAATACGTTAATATTGTGGAAAAATTAAAGTAAATAAAATATGTATTTTTTAAATCTTCTTTAAATATGGGTTTTACCCCAATTATATATTTTTTCGAACTTTTAGCACATTTCAAGCTAGTAAAGTTAGAGACTATTTTTTAAACGTTTTTGTATATGTTACCGTTACTACTCCACTTAGTTCATACAAATGTGTGCTTCTGTCTATCCAAAATTTGTACAGCTGAAAATATCAGAGTAAAGTACGTAATTTGTTGTGCTAGAAAATAGGAAATAATTATATTTAGGTAATTATTCAGTTACTTCGTAACTAATGATTTTTTTTGAAAAAAATGTTTTGTATTTTAAAAAATCACATCAACAAATATGGACATTACTGTCTTGTTTATATAAACATCTATTTTGGATTATTTATTTCAAACAATTAGATAATTTTAACTTAAGCTTGTTTTCCAATGGCTCAAGACATGACAAAATCATATCCCTATCCAAAGAAACGTTAGTTTTGAATCATCTTCTTATACTTTTTTGATGTTTTTAATTTCAATTTAAGATAAAAAATTAACTCTATCAACTATCTCACCCAACTTTTTTTTAAATAATTTGTTGTGAGGTGCCTTCTCTTTATAATGAATTTATTATCTAAGGCAGCTCCATAAACGCAGTGTGCAATGCTAAACACAGAAAGTCAGTTAAACCAACCACAAAAAACAACTCATATTTCCAATATAATCGTGTATCATCACAAAGGTTTAACCCTCTCCCTTCTAATATTTCCATTTTATTTGAACTATGTGTAACTAAATTTAGGCATTGTTTAATATAAATACATTTATTGCAATATTTTAGTTTAATAACAAGCTAAAGATTTGTTTGAGTTTCATTACTGGTAACCTGCTGCAAAGAGTGGATGTCTGCAGTGCACATGTTTGTACTCTCAGGGACGCTGTTGGCTCACGTAGATATTCGGTTTTTTGTGTTTTTGATGCACTACACAGAGAAAGATTGCGCATACAGCCAGAACCGTTCCACCAAAATACATTTATTATCTCGCTGCGGTATCTATATAAATATACTGGGACCTGGAACTACAATACCACATTTCTGCTGGATTATCGCTTTATTTTGGAAAACCTGACATTTGGAATTAAACGGCCGTGTTTGAAAGATTTTTGACGAATGTAACATGTTGGAAGGAACAATGAGATTGGAAGTACTGTTTGTCTCGTTTTTTTCACTCGGATGTGTGGCAGGCCAGCCCACTTACGTGATTCCAGAAGAAATGTCTAAAGGCTCTGTAGTTGGTAACATAGCACGGGATCTAGGATTGGATTTAAAAAGACTGATGTCCGGTAAAGCGAAAATATATGCAGAAAATAAAGCAGAATACATCGAGCTGAACACAGACAAGGGACTCCTACTTGTGAAGGAAAGAATCGACAGAGAGGCGCTGTGCGGACAGACAACGCCATGTGCTTTACATTTGCAAATTACATTAGACGACCCGATTGAATTTTATTCAGTTAATATCGAAATTGATGACATAAACGATAACGTGCCCACCTTTACAAAAGAAGAAACGAAATTTAGAATCAGCGAGTCAGCTGTGATTGGTTCAAAATTTGTGTTAGAGAGGGCGATGGATCTAGATGTGGGTGTGAATGGTTTGCAGAATTACTCACTTAAACCAACGGGAAATTTTATTTTGAAACTTAACAATCAGCAAGATGGTCGCAAAAAGGTGGAGATGGTTTTGCAAAAACCCCTCGATAGAGAGGAGCGTGATCACATCACCTTAACTCTAACTGCATTTGATGGCGGTGAGCCTCAGCTGTCAGGAACAATGAGAGTGGAGATTTCAGTTTTAGATGTCAACGACAATGCGCCAGTTTTTACACAGGAAACATATAAGGTTACAGTTATAGAAACAACTAAAATAAATACAATTTTGAGTACAGTCAGTGCAGTAGATACAGATGAAGGTTTGAACGGAAAAATCATCTATTCAATAATAAACACATTTGACGACGTTCGCAACTTATTTCAAATAGCAGAAGAAAGTGGCGTGGTATCTTTAATTGGAAACTTGGATTACGAAAAAACACAGCGGTATGAAGTACATGTACAAGCTAGTGATGATGGGGGCCTGACAGATTCGTGTAAGATTGTTGTTGAAGTTACTGATACCAATGATAATACACCTTCTATTAATATTATGTCTAAAACAAAATCCGTAACTGAAAATAGCAAAGTAGGCACGGTTGTTTCTGTAATTAATGTTCAAGATGCTGACTCTGGCAATAACGGAAATGTTGAATGTAGCATTGAAGAAAACATGCCGTTCTTGATAAAGACAACTTCAAATAAAATTTACAGTTTGGTGACAGACAGTGAGTTAGACAGAGAGATAGCATCTGAATATAATATCACAATAACATGCTCTGATAATGGAGCGCCCTCTCTCTCCAGCAGCGTCACTCTCACCTTACATATCTCTGATGTAAATGACAACGCACCTATCTTTGAGAGAAACTCATATGAGGCCTATATTGTTGAAAACAGCACACCCGGTGTCTCTATACTCACAGTGAAAGCTACAGACATTGACTGGAACCAGAATGCCCGTGTTTCTTACATTATGGAGGACTCCTCTATTAATGGAGTACCAGTCTCCTCTTATGTGTCTATTAATGCTGACAGTGGAGTCATCCATGCAGTGCGCTCCTTTGACTACGAGCAAATAAAAGTTTTTAAGTTTCACGTCAAAGCGCTGGACGGCGGATCTCCACCTCTCAGCAGCAACGTGACTGTAAGAATCCTGATCCAGGACCAGAACGATAACCCTCCTCAGGTTCTATACCCAGTTCAAACTGGTGGCTCCGTGGTGGCTGAAATCGTGCCTCGTTCGGCAGAGGTGGGCTATATGGTATCTAAAGTGGTGGCTGTGGATGTGGACTCCGGACAAAACGCCTGGCTCTCCTATAAACTACACAAATCCACAGACAAAGCGTTGTTTGAAGTGGGCTTACAAAATGGAGAAATAAGAACTGTCCGTCAGGTGACTGATAAAGATGCTGTGAAACAAAAACTGGTTGTTACTGTGGAGGACAATGGGGAGCCCTCTCGTTCAGCTACAGTCGTTGTTAATGTGGCGGTGACGGACAGCTTCCCTGAAGTCCTATCGGAGTTTATCGATTTTTCACAGGATAAGGAGTACAATGAGAACATGACTTTTTACTTAGTGTTGGCTCTGGCTGTAGTCTCCTTCCTCTTCATCACATGCTTGGTGGTTATTATTTCAGTGAAGATCTACAGATGGAGAAATTCTCAGATTCTGTATCACTCCAACCTCCCTGTGATTCCATATTATCCACCACGTTACTCTGACACGTTGGGAACAGAGACTCTGCCACACATGTATAATTGTAGGACGACAGACTCCAAAAGGAGTGACAGCAAGTTCGGAAGAGTTGGTAATCAGAATACGTTGATAATGGACCGTAGTTGTGCAGGAACGATGCAACGGATACAGAGTGAGAAGAGCATCCTCGATGAACCAGATTCTCCTCTAGAGGTTTGAATTGTTTACATATTTCAAAACTGTTCTGTTCCTCATAAAACCTTGTGGCATGAGTTTAGGAGAACACAAAGCCTTGTAAATGGCAATGCTGCTTTTTATTTAATCTGTCAGTGACTCCTTTTGTTTTTCTATGTTGTCATTATGTAATTTTATTGAAACCAAGGATACATTTTTAGGTAAATGATTAGGATTATTATATTTATTTCATTTAATTTGTTCATCCTTTAGTATTGCATTTACGCTGGCATCTCTGACATATTCATTTACATATCATCTACTAGTCAATAAAAGGTGCATATCATTTACTCTGTGCAATGTAGCTTTTCCTTGGGGTTTCTCTGTTTATATGCACTTTTTATGACAGCGTATGCAGTCAAAGAATACGTTTTCACCATCTCTGCCTTTTTCAGCACCTTGGACAGCAAACCTGGATAACAAATCCTTGTTTGCAACTTATCGCCTTTTATCACTTACAAGATAGTATCTTTTTATGTCTCTATTTCCGTGTAAGCTTGCTTTGATACTTTTCTTGTTTCTTTGTGTAGTTTTGGGTTTTGTTTGTTTGTTTTTTCATAGAATCAATGGTTCGTTTAAAACTGACTTGATGATTAAATCAATTCTAGACATGAAAAAACTAAACTTTTAAGATGTCCCATAATATTTGTAGGTTATTCTTATCTAAAAAATAAATAAATAAATTATTATTATTAATATTATTAATATTATTAATATTATTATTATTATTATTATTATTATTATTATTATTATTATTATTATTATTAATAATCGTATTAGTAGAAGTTATGTGTATATATATGCAGTAGTATATATGTATGTAGTTTTTTGATCTGAACTCTGAGGGCCGCTGTTGACCAGAATTCCTGAAAAGAAGATGGTGTGTAACAGTACCTCTTCTATAACATGAACAGAATACAGATGGAAGAGGTTGTGAAAGGATCGTCCTGGTCATTTATTGACACATTTCACGAAGGAATACCGACTTTATTAAGTGATCTTGATTGTGAGGTTTTTTTCATACAAAATAGCCCTTTTTGGAAATAAAATCAAATATAACGGATATAACCCTAAGGATTTTTATGTGGAAATACAATGACGAGGCAAGTAATGCTCTTTATCTCTGTCCTCTCCTTGAGCTTTGTTCTTGGGCAGGTCTCCTACACCGTGCCGGAGGAAATGGCTAAAGGATCTTTAATCGGAAACATAGCTCATGATTTAGGTTTACAAATCAAACGTCTAACAACAGGGAAAGCACGAATTTTTACCCGGGATAGTGACGGGTATGTCGAGCTCAACAGAGAAAGAGGTGTACTCCTTGTTAAAGAGAGAATCGACAGAGAGACGTTTTGTAAACGCACGACACCATGCGCTCTGCATTTTCAGATTATTTTGGAAAACCCGATTGAATTTTACAGCGTAACAGTCCAGATCACGGATATAAATGATAACGCACCAAAATTCGAGAAGGAAAAACTTCAATTTAAAATTGGCGAATACACGAATATTGGTGCAACGTTTGCATTAGAAAGAGCTTTAGACCTAGATGTTGGTGAAAATAATCTTAAAAGTTATACTTTAAAGCCGACAGAAAATTTTGCTCTAAATTTGAACAATAACATTGGCGGAAATAAAAATGTCGAGATGGTGTTACAAAAGCCTTTAGACAGAGAGAAACAGGAACAGATACATCTAGTGTTAACGGCTGTAGATGGAGGAGAGCCGCAGATGTCGGGCACGATGCAGATTGTAATTACAGTTTTGGACGCTAATGACAATTCCCCTGTTTTTAAACAGAGAGAATATAAAGCTTCAGTCACAGAAAATTCTCCCATTGGTACCATTGTTGCTACAGTCACCGCGTTTGATGCTGATGAAGGTTCAAACAGTAAAGTCAGCTATTCTATTAGAAACACTCTAGATAGCGTTAGAAACATATTTGAGATAAATAAGAAAAACGGTGAAGTTACACTAATTGGAAATGCAGACTTTGAAGATTCACCAAACTATGAAATAGATTTACTAGCTTCTGATGAAGGTGGACTCACAGACTCTTGCAAATTGATCGTTGATCTTAAAGACACAAACGACAATAATCCGGAAATAATAATAATGTCGCAGTCCATTGTTTTATTGGAGGACTCGAAAATAAGTACTGTTGTTGCCGTAATAAGCATCGAAGATAAAGACTCGGGGCAAAATGGAGAGGTAGAGTGCCTGATAAATGATAATATAATTTTTTCTTTAACTTCATCAAATAATAACTTTTATACTTTGTCAACCGACACCGAGTTAGACAGAGAAAGAACATCTGAGCACAATATCAAAGTGACCTGCTCTGATAAAGGGGCGCCCTCTCTCTTCAGCAGCGTGACTCTCACCCTACAGGTATCTGATGTAAATGACAACGCACCTCTTTTTGAGAGGAGCTCATATGAGGCTTACATTGAAGAAAACAACACACCAGGTCTCTCGATACTCACAGTGAAAGCTACAGACGCGGACTGGAATCAAAATGCCCGTGTGTCTTACATACATGAAGACTCTTTTATTAACGGAGTACCAGTGTCCTCATACATATCCATCGGTGCTGAAAGTGGAGTCATCCATGCACTGCGCTCTTATGACTATGAGCAAATCAAAGATGTCCAGTTCCGCGTCATAGCACAGGATGGCGGCTCTCCTCCACTCAGTAGCAACGTGACTGTGAAAATCCTGGTCCGGGATCAGAACGATAACCCCCCTCAGATTTTGTTCCCTGTTCAGACAAAGAGCTCTGTAGTCCCTGAAGTGGTGCCTCGTTCAGCAGATGTGGGCTACCTGGTGACTAAAGTGGTGGCTGTTGATGTGGACTGTGGACAAAATGCCTGGCTCTCCTATAAACTACAGAAAGTCACAGACAGAGCGTTGTTTGCAGTGGGCTTACAGAATGGAGAAATAAGAACTATCCGTCAGGTGACTGATAAAGATGCTGTGAAACAAAGACTGATTGTGACAGTGGAGGACAACGGGCAGCCCTCTCGTTCAGCTACAGTGATCGTTAACGTGGCGGTGGCGGACACCTTTCCTGAAGTGATGTCGGAGTTCACTGACTTTTCAGAGGACAAGGAGTATAATGAAAACCTGACTTTTTACTTAGTATTGGCTCTGGCTGTAGTCTCAATCCTATTCATCACATGTTTGGTGGTCATTATTTCAGTGAAGATATTCAGATGGAGGCAATCTCGCATCCTGTATCACTCCAACCTACCTGTGATTCCTTTTTATCCACCACGTTACTCAGACACATTGAAGTCAGCGACTCTGCCACACATGTACAACTACGAGGTATGCAGGACGACTGATTCCAGAAAAAGTGACAATAGGTTTGGCAACACTGATAATCAAAACACGATGATAATGGAGCCTAGTTCTACAGAGACGACACAGCGGATATTGAATGAGTGCATTCTGGATGAACCTGACTCCCCTCTTGAGGTTAGAAACTATTAAATTACTTTGTATTTCTTTCTGACTTTCTTAAATAGTTGCACTAACTGATTCTTTCATCACATGAAGATATGCTGGCCAATAAGAGGTGGTTTTTGTCTTGTTGGTGGGCATTTTTAAAACAGTACAGGTTGTTTTGTTAGTCCTGTGAACAGAAAAATTCTATTCATGCTCAGTCATTTCAGTTAAATTATTTCAGAGATGCCAAAATGCTCTGTGTTACATAATTTTGTTTTCTATATAAAAAGGTTAAAATCAGGTAAATATCACAAGCTTCTTAATAATGAGAATTGTAGTATGTTCAAAATTAACATTTAATCGCTGAAATAAAGCTGCAGTATACAGGTGGTGTAAAAAACAGCAGACACGTGGTCTGAGTGAAGCACACAAAGTCACCAGTATAACAACACAATGACTCTTTAAGCTTCAAAATAACTAGTTTAACCAGGCATTTACAGAATAAAATAAATCCCAGGCAATTATTACCATTACTGCAATTCGTCTTACATGACAACTGTACACATTGTAACTGTAGACATTATAATCAAAACAATTCTGGCCAACCTTTTCCATTGCAAAATGCACTTAATTGCAGATAGATAGATAGATAGATAGATAGATAGATAGATAGATAGATAGATAGATAGATAGATAGATAGATAGATAGATAGATAGATAGATAGATAGATAGATAGATAGATAGATAGATAGATAGATAGATAGATAGATAGATAGATAGATAGATAGACCGCTGTTTACCTTCACATACATACGGAATAAGCGCGAACGTAACGCTTTTCACAATAAAAGCAGCACAGTTTTATTTAATGCATGACATCGTTATTTTTCGAAGAAAAAAAAAGTGACATAATTTATGATTTGCCTCACACAGGCCGTGGTTTACCTAGGTCTCTGTTAGCCATTAACAAGAATAATAAAGATTCAGTACTTATCGTTCTTATTGTTTTGTTTTTGCTTCGTTTTGGACATATCTTTAATCAATCCAAAATCGGTCTTTTTGACATCATGAAAAAATACGTCCTAAATCCAAAAAAATGAAACTGTCAGTTTATTATTATTATTATTTAATTCGGTTTTTTTAACGACAAAAGCAGAGCATATTTGCTCCTGGTTTTAATTTTTTAATTTTTGTATTTCACTAAATCATTGAAATGTTGCGCAGACTGAAAAAACATAAGACAGACCACACAAATTGCTCTATAGAAAATTTGTTTTTTCACAGGGACTTAATAATTATAACTAAAATATAAAGAAATACATATTTTATTACATGCTCACATTCTGCTTTTTTAGCCCATTCTCTATCAAAACACCTAACAGAAAGGGCCGCTACTGGCCAGTATGTGGCAGTCTTAGCTAGGACTTTTAAATATACCTCCCCTTTACATGGGATCTGATAGACAACAAAAAAGATCAAGACGCCTGCAGTCGGTTGAACTGAATTATTCCTTCTCGGACTTAAAGGTCTTTTTCATTTTTGGATGTTTAAATGCAACGTTTTACGCAATATTCGTCTGGATTTCGATTTGGAATATCCCCGCAGCACAATGACAGGTCAAGTTCTGCTAATCCTCTGCGTTTTATGCATTGACACTGTTTTAGGGCAGGCCAGCTATTCTATTCCCGAGGAAATGGAGAAAGGTTCGTTAGTATGTAAGATTGCTCAGGATTTAGGTTTAGATTTTAAAAGGCTGAAATCGGGTAAAGCTCACCTATATTCTGGGGACAGTGGAGAATACATCGCGCTAAACAGAGAAAGGGGCGTCCTCCTTATTAAAGAAAGAATAGACAGAGAGGCATTGTGTGGAGACACTGCGCCCTGCGCTTTGCATTTACAAATGATTTTGGAAAACCCAATGGAATTATTTCAAATAACTGTAGAGATTACTGATATTAATGACAACGTGCCCAGTTTTGCGTCCGCAGAGAAACGTTTTGAAATCAGCGAGTCGGCCATTATTGGGTCTAAATTTGTTCTGGAAAAAGGTTATGATGCGGACATTGGTGTGAACGGTCTTCAAAGCTATATACTTTACCCAACCAGCAATTTTGCTCTTAAACTAGAGGATCAAGCAGATGGAAGTAAAGGGGTTGAAATGGTTTTACAGAAACCTTTAGATCGAGAAAAAGCCAGAGCGATAACTTTAACACTGACTGCTGTGGATGGTGGGGAGCCGCGAATGTCAGGCACAATGCAAATAACTGTTAATGTGTTAGATGCAAACGACAACGCACCAATTTTCACTAAATCTGTCTACAGAACGACATTAATTGAGAATTCCCCGCGTGGATCAAGTGTTATTAATGTTAAAGCGTCGGATAAAGATGAAGGCTTATATGGACAGGTTTCCTACACAATTACAAATAGCAAGCAACGTTTTTCCGAGCTCTTTCAAATCGATAGACAATCTGGGGAAGTTACTTTGTCAGGTGAAATAGACTATGAAAAGGCCAAGCTCTTACAAATAGATGTCGTTGCTACCGACAGCGGAGGGCTCTCTAATTCCAGTAAGATTATAATTGAAGTTATTGACATTAATGATAACAGTCCTCAGTTAAAAACGCTATCAATATTGCAATCAGTTTTAGAAGACGCACCAGCAAATACTGTTATTGCCATGCTTAGCGTAAATGATCCCGATTCTGAGAGAAACGGCGAGGTAAAATGTGAAATCAATGATGAAATACCTTTTAAAATAAAGGGCACAATGAATGGGTTTTATAGTTTAGAAACAGACATAGCATTAGATAGAGAAGAAGCTCCCCAATTTAATATCACTGTAATTTGCTCTGATGAAGGTTCGCCCTCTCTCTCCAGCAGCGTCACTCTTAACTTGCAGATCTCTGATGTAAATGACAACGCACCTGTATTTGAAAAAAGCTTATTTGAGGCCTACATTGTAGAAAATAACACGCCTGGCCTCTCTATATTTAAAATTAAAGCTACGGACGCAGATTGGAACCAGAATGCTCGTGTTTCTTACATACTGGAGGACACATTTGTTAACGGAGTACCAGTCTCGTCTTATGTCTCTGTCAGTGCTGACAGTGGAATCATCCTTGCAGTGCGCTCATTTGACTATGAACAGATTAAAGACTTCCAGTTTCGTGTTAAAGCGCAGGATGGAGGCTCTCCTCCACTTAGCAGCAACGTGACTGTGAAAATTCTGATTCAGGACCAGAACGACAACCCCCCTCAGGTTCTCTACCCAGTTCAGACTGGGGGTTCTGTGATGGCGGATATAGTGCCTCGTTCAGCGGATGTGGGCTACCTGGTGACTAAAGTGGTGGCTGTTGATGTGGACTCTGGACAAAACGCCTGGCTCTCCTACAGACTACTGAAAACCACAGACAAACCTCTTTTTGAAGTGGGCTTACACAATGGAGAAATAAGAACTATCCGTCAGGTCATTGATAAAGATGCTGTGAAACAAAGACTTATTGTTATTGTGGAGGACAACGGGCAGCCCTCTCGTTCAGCTTCAGTGATGGTTAACGTGGCAGTGGCGGACAGCTTCCCTGAAGTGATGTCAGAATTTGTAGATTTTCCCCATGATACAGAGTATAATGAAAACCTGACTTTTTACTTGGTATTGGCTCTTGCTGTAGTTTCCTTCCTCTTCATCACCTGTTTAGTGGTTATTATATCAGTAAAAATATACAGATGGAGACAGTCTCGCATCTTGTATCACTCCAACCTTCCCGTTATTCCATATTATCCCCCACGTTACTCAGATACTTTGGGAACAGGGACTCTTCCACATTTATATAGTTACGAGGTATGCAGGACGACTGACTCCAGAAAAAGTGACAGAAATTTTGGTGAAGCTGATAATCACAACATGTTGATAACAGAACCCAGTTCCACAGGAACGATGCAACGGATACAGAGTGAGAAGAACATACTGGATGAAACTGACTCTCCTCTAGAGGTTAGACTCCAATCTTAATGCTTAATGAAGTTAATGGGTGTCACTGTTTTATGTGTTTAAATCGTAAAAAGTGAGACATTTAGCCATACATGTTATTTATGATTTCAATAGTATATTTGCATATTTTATATATGTCTGTATATTTATGGGTTTATTTTCTGAACATAATATGCTTTATGTGATATATATTAGTCAAATCTTACTTTTTGTTTTAATTTTTAACAAGCATTGACTTATCTGGTAACCTTGGCCGCAGTTAAGCACCTTGGACAGTTGCACATGGAGTTTGGATTCACAATATATCCAGTCTTTTTTTCTTTCATATTTATACTGCTCTTCTTCATTTATTGTTTAATAGTTATTCATTTAGTTTTATACCTGTAGACTATGAAAAGGATAAAAGATTTATTATTGATATAGACACCATTGATCAACGTAGTTCATTGGATTCATGTAAGGTAGTAACTGATGTAACTGATGTAAATGAAAATATCACTGTTGTAAATTTGATATCCCCATCAAGCTCATTAACTGAAAATTCAGCATCAAAAACAATGATAATTGTGTGATTAATGGATGTCTACCTTTTGAGATAGGATTTACATCCAATACGTTTTATAGTTTAATAAATTCTTTGTATAATATCACTGTAGCCTGCTCAGATAAAAGAGTCCCCTCTCTTTCTAGCAGCATCAATCTCATCTTACAGATCTTTGATGTTAATAACGACGCTCCTTGAGGAAACAAAGAAACAGAGAAGACAAATAAGAATTATCTGTCGATGACTGATAAAGATGCTGTGAAACAAAGACTGATTGTTATAGTGGAGGACAACAGGCAGCCCTCTCCGTCAACTATAATCCTTGTTGATGTGGTGGTGGCGGACAACTTCCCTGTTGGAGTTCAGTGACTTTCCACGTGATAAGGAATACAAACACAATCTTACCTTTTATTAAGTGTTTGCTCTGGCTGTACTTTCCTTCCTTTTCATCACATGTTTGGTGGTTATTATATCACTGAAGAGCCATAGAACGAGACAGTTTCACATTCTGTATCATTCTAATGTGCCTGCGATTTCATACCGTCCAGCATGTTACTCAAACATTCATGAACAGGGACATTGCCACACTTATACAATTACGAGGTTTGCAGATACAACTTACTCCAGAAAGAGAGACAGTACGTTCTGCAAAGCTGAAAGTCAGAACGTGTTTATAATGGACGGAAAAGATACAGAGTGAGAACAGTATCCTGGATTACCTTGACTCTCATCTGCAAGTTAGAATGCTTTAGAGCTCCTAAAGCCATCCAGCACTAAACAGCAGCTGTTCTCTTCACAGTAAATGTAGCTTCAGAACCATGGAAAGCAACACATATTTTCAGTTTTTTTGTAAGCATGCTTTTTACCTAATTTATTGATAAGCTTCGAAACATTTTTATATATTCATGCATTTGCTAGTAATTGTTTGTTTACTTCAACATTTAATATGAAACATGTTTTTTGTTTCTGTAAAAAAATAACACCGACAGTTTTAACGCACATAACACAACAAACATCGATGCCGTTCCAAACTTTTGTATTATTTCACAAATGCAGTAACATGATGTGAACTCTTTGGGCCGCTGTTAATCAACGCAATTCTCTTTAAAATATATAGTCTAAATCCATGTAGTGTATCAGTGAGGACGGGATGTTCGGTGTAGCACATCTAAAGAAACGTTAGTCTATCAAAATATCAAACTTTAAAATGTTTAGCTTATTTAAAGGAGCAGACTGACATAACACGAGGACGGTAGTTTTGCTCGATGGATTCTCCCGTTTTGACAATGAAATTGCAAGTATTGTTTTTCTTCTCTGCCGTCGCTATGCATTTAGTGTTCAGTCAGGTCAGCTATATTATTCCTGAGGAAATGAACAAAGGATCACTGGTTGGTAACTTAGCTCAGGATTTAGGGCTAGATGTTAAACGGTTACGAGCGGGTAAAGCTCGTATTTATACAGGGGACAATACGGAGTACGTTCAGCTTAACAAAGAAAAGGGGCTTCTCACGATCAAAGAAAAAATAGACCGCGAAGCTCTCTGTGGTCAGACAACGCCTTGTGCTTTGCATTTTCAAATTGCATTAGAAAGCCCAATAGAAATATTTTCTATAACCGTAGAAATTACTGATATAAATGACAATGCCCCCGCATTTGAAAAGGAAGAGAGAAGGTTTGAAATTAGTGAATCCGCAGTGGTTGGTTCTAAATTCATGTTGGAGAAAGCATTAGATCCAGATATCAGTT
Organism: Orestias chungarensis; assembly: GCA_032876305.1. Lineage (NCBI taxonomy): Eukaryota > Metazoa > Chordata > Actinopteri > Cyprinodontiformes > Cyprinodontidae > Orestias > Orestias chungarensis. Next base: position 2,218,299 of record JAVLVB010000935.1, read on the forward strand.
TAAATGGTCTTCAAAGCTATTTCCTGAAGCCTAATGATAATTTTATTCTTAAAGTGCACAGTCAGACTGATGTAGGAAAAACTGTTGAAATGATTTTACAGAAACCACTGGATAGAGAAAAAGAGGAGACTATTTTACTGCTGCTTAGGGCTGTGGATGGCGGAGAGCCGCAAAGGTCTGGCACGATGCAGATTCGAGTTACAGTGTTAGACGTTAATGATAATGCTCCTGTTTTTACACAACCTGTTTACAAAGCTACAGTCCAGGAGAATTCAGTTAAAGGAACACTCATAACTAAAGTAAGTGCCACAGATGCAGACATCGGTTCTAATGGAGATGTAAGCTACGTTTTAGGAAATAGCATCAAATCTATTTTAGAAATATTCCTCATTACGGAAGATGGTGATCTAATATTAAACGGCCCTGTAAATTATGAGGAAAATAAAAAATATGTAATCGACATAGAGGCAGTGGATAGAGGAGGTCTTTCTGACTCTTGCAAAGTAATTATCGATATAGGTGACATTAATGACAACAGCCCTGTTATCAAAATTATTTCATCATCTACATCAATAGGAGAAGATTTGAAATTAAACACAGTGGTAGCTGTAATGAGTGTAAGTGATCCTGATTCTGGAGAAAATGGAAAAGTCCTATGTGAAATAAACAAGCATATGCCATTAACAATTAGGTCAACATCCAGAAATCTTTATAGTTTAGTGACAGACAGTGAATTAGACAGAGAGAGAGCCTCTGAGTATAACATCAGTGTGACATGCTCAGATGAAGGAGTACCCTCCCTCTCCAGCAGCATCACTCTCAAGATACAGATCTCTGATGTGAATGACAACTCACCTGTCTTTGAGAGAAGCTCCTATGAAGCCCTTATTGTAGAAAACAACGCACCAGGCCTGTCTATATTCAAAGTGAAAGCTACAGATGTAGACTGGAACCAGAATGCTCGTGTTTCTTACATTCTGGAGGACTCCTATATTAACGGAGTACCAGCTTCATCATATGTATCTGTAAGTGCTGATAGTGGAGTCATCCATGCAGTGTGCTCTTTTGACTACGAGCAGATAAAAGATTTCCAGTTCCATATTAGAGCGCAAGATGGAGGCTCTCCTCCACTTAGTAGCAACGTGACAATAACAATCCTTATACATGATAAAAACGATAACCCTCCTCAGGTACTGTACCCAGTTCAGACTGGGGGATCTGTGGTGGCTGAAATAGTGCCTCGTTCAGCGGATGTGGGGTATCTTGTTACTAAAGTGGTGGCTGTTGATGTGGACTCTGGACAAAATGCCTGGCTCTCCTATAAACTGCTGAAAGCCACAGACAGAGCGCTGTTTGAAGTTGACTTACACAATGGAGAAATAAGAACTATCCGTCAGGTGACTGATAAAGATGCTGTGAAACAAAGATTCCCTGTTATAGTGGAGGACAACGGTCAGCCCTCTCGTTCAGCAACAGTGATCGTTAACGTGGCGGTGACGGACAGCTTTCCTGAAGTGATGTCGGAGTTTAGTGACTTTGCCCACAACAAGGAGTACAATGAAAACCTGACTTTTTACTTAGTCTTGGCTCTTGCTGTAGTTTCGTTCCTCTTCATCACGTGTTTAGTGGTTATTATATCAGTTAAGATCTACAGATGGAGACAATCTCGCATCCTGCTTCACTCCAACCTCCCTGTGATTCCATATTATCCACCGCGTTACTCAGACACTTTGCAAACAGGGACCCTGCCATATGTGCACAATTACGAGGTATGCAGGACGATTGACTCCAGAATGAGTGACAGGAAGTCCGGAAGACATGGCAGCCAGAATGTGTTAATAATGGATCCTAGCTCAACAGAGAAGACGCAGCGGATACAGAGTGAGAAGTGCATCCTGGATGAACCCGACTCTCCTTCAGAGGTTTGTTATTTGAGATAGATTTCAGAATGATATTTCTTATTTTTATTACTGAACTTGTCATTCGCATGTCCTTTATTATTTTATACTTCAATCTAGGACCATGGATAGAGACAACCCATGCAACACTTTAAGTGTATTTGATTTTACAACGGATCTTTTCTGTTTTCTTTTTTTAAGCTCAAAAACTCAGCCTGAAAAAAATGGTCTTGTGCATCTTTAATTATGTTTGTTATTAAAACAACCGCAACTTCGTAAAACATTTATTTCATTTCAGAGTGTGCGTTCAAACGCAGTTCCAAAAAAATTTATTTATTATAGGAATTTTCTTCTTCAGGTCTCCTCACTTACCTATAATGTTTTATTCTTTAATCTTTTTGATAACTAATCTAGGAAAATCTATGTAGTTTTACACATTTTATCATAGTTAAATAATAAAAACTTTTATGGAAGCTTATTGCAGTTTTGTTTTTTGAACTCAAAGGGACGCTGTTGACCAGTGTGTGTTAATGTTATAGTTGATACGTTAGTAGTACCTCCCATCTTCTCTGCATTATAGAAAGACATAAGACTTAAACCGCAGTAAATGATAAATACACGGATGATTTAGGAATATCGGATGGGATTATTTACATGTTAAGCGAACTTTCGATCATTAGAAAAACAGCGATGTTGGACAAAGGATTTTTAATGTGGATGTTTTTCGACATGTCAACGAGACGGCAAGTGGTATTGTTCCTCTCAGTCTTATCCCTCAGCGTTATATGCGCTCAAATCAGCTATTCCGTCCCCGAGGAAATGTCAAAAGGCTCTTTTGTTGGTAATGTCGCACAGGATTTGGGCTTGGATGTGAAAAGGCTAAAAAGTGGTAAAGCCCGTGTTTTCACTCGCGATAATAAAGCATATGTCGAGCTGAACAGAGAAAGAGGGATTCTGCTTCTGAAAGAAAGGATTGACCGGGAGGCGCTTTGTGAACAGACAGTGCCCTGCGCGTTGCATTTTCAGATAATACTTCAAGATCCTATGGAATTTTACAGTGTCACTGTGGAAATAACAGATATTAACGACAACCCTCCAACCTTCAGAACAAGCCAGACTCAGTTTAACATCAGTGAATCTGTGGTTATCGGTACAACATTCACACTGGACCGAGCGACAGATCTGGATGTGGGGGAAAATAGTCTGAAGGCGTATTCTATGACACCCGATGACATATTTTCTCTGAAATCTATTAATCTGATAGAAAAAAATGTTGAAATGGTTTTAAATGCGCCACTAGATAGGGAGAAAGATAAACAGCTAAATTTGGTTCTGACAGCTGTGGATGGAGGAGAGCCTCAGATGACTGGAACAATGCAAATCTTAATCAATGTTTTAGACGCCAATGACAACCCGCCTGTTTTCACACAATCTGTTTTTAAAGCATTGATGAAGGAAGATCTACCGATGGATACGGTTATAATTAGAATTACTGCAACGGATGCAGACGAGGGAGCTAATAGCAGAATTTCATATTCAATGTCAGCTGTCACAGATAAGGTTCATGAGCTGTTTAAAATAGATAAAGACAGTGGTGATGTCACACTAATTGGAAAAACTGATTATGAGAAGGCTAAAATTTACCAGGTTAATTTTCGAGCAAGGGATGATGGTGGACTATTTGGATCCTGTAAACTAATAGTTGATATAATTGACGTGAATGACAATCGCCCAGATATTCATATAATGTCTGAATCAAATATGATTTCAGAAGATGCAAAGATCAACACCGTTGTGACAATTATAAATGTAGAGGATGCAGATTCAGCTGAAAATGGCAAAGTTCATTGTGTAATTAATGACCATCGTTACTTTGTATTAAAATCAACATCAGAAAAATTTTACTCTTTAATGACGGACGACCAATTAGACCGAGAGAGTGCCTCTGCGTATAACATAACAGTGACTTGCTCAGATGAAGGAGTGCCCTCGCTCTCCAGTAGCGTCACGCTTAGTTTACAGATCTCTGATGTGAATGACAACGCACCTGTCTTTGGGAAAAGCTCATATGATGTACACATTGTAGAAAACAACACACCAGGTCTCTCCATATATACCGTGAAAGCCACAGACGCTGACTCGAACCAGAATGCCCGTGTGTCTTACATGCTGGAAGACTCTTCTATTAATGGTCAAGCAGTCTCATCATATGTGTCTATTAATGCTGATAGTGGAGTCATCCATGCACTGCGCTCTTTTGACTACGAGCAGATAAAACAATTCCAGTTTAGCGCCAGAGCACAGGATGGAGGCTCTCCTCCACTTAGTAGCAACGTGACTGTTAAAATCCTGATTCAGGACCAGAATGATAACCCACCTCAAATTCTATACCCAGTTCAAACTGGGGTTTCAATGGTGGCCGAAATGGTGCCTCGTTCAGCAGATGTGGGCTACCTGGTAACTAAAGTGGTGGCTGTTGATGTGGACGCTGGACAAAACGCCTGGCTCTCCTACAAACTACAGAAAACCACAGACAGAGCGCTGTTTGAAGTTGGCTTACACAATGGAGAAATAAGAATTATACGTCAGGTGACTGATAAAGATGCTGTGAAACAAAGATTCCCAGTTATAGTGGAGGACAACGGACAGCCCTCTCGTTCAGCTACAGTGTTCGTTAACGTGGCGGTGGCGGACACCTTTCCTGAAGTGATGTCGGAATTCAATGACTTTTCACACGACAAGGAGTACAACGACAACCTGACTTTTTACTTAGTGTTGGCTCTGGCTGTAGTCTCCTTCCTCTTCATCATGTGTTTAGTGGTTATTATATCAGTGAAGATCTACAGATGGAGACAGTCTCGCATCCTTTTTCACTCCAACCTTCCTGTAATTCCTTATTGTCCACCACGTTACTCAGACACTTTGCAAACAGGGACTCTGCCACACGTGTATAATTACGAGGTGTGCAGGACGACTGACTCCAGAAAGAGTGACATTAAATTCGGAAGACATGGAAGCCAGAATGTGTTAATAATGGATCGTAGCTCAACAGGGAAGACGGAGGGGATACAAAAAGAGAAGTGTCTCCTGGATGAAGTCGACTCTCCTCTAGAGGTTTGTTATTTGAGATATATTTCTCAATCAGATTTCATATTTTTGTTAATTTGCTTGTCAGGCGTATGTCCTTTAGTTTTTTTAATACTTGAATTTAGCACCATGGATAGAGACAAGCCATGTCACACTTTATTCTACAAAGTGTATTTGATTTTACATTTTACCTTTTCTCTTTCCTTTTTTGTTTTAAGCTGAACAAATCACAATAGAGAAATAGTGTATAATATCTTTATTTATGAGTATATTTTTTATTAAAAAATCGACATCTTTATAAAACTTTCTGTTTTAGTGTGTGCGTTTGAACTAATTAATCAAAAAAAAATTATTTTAACAATTTTCTTCTTTAAGTCTCCTTACTTACACACACTGAATTATCTTTCTTTGATTTTGATAAATAGTATGCCAAAATCTATGTATTTTTACATATTTTATCATAGTTAAAATATCAGATCTTTTTATGGAAGCTTATTGCAGTTTTGTTTTTTGAACTCAAAGGGACGCTGTTAACCAATTTTTGTTAATATTATAGTTGATACGTTAGTAGTACATCCCATCTTCTCTGCATTTCAGAAAGACGTAAGACTTGGACATGTTGTAAATGATAAGTACACGGATGTATACGAGATCCAAGAATACCGGATTGGATGCTTACATGTTCAGTGCACTTTGGATCATTAGAAAAATAGGGAAGTGGGACAAAGGAATTTTAAGCTGGATGTTTTTCGACATGTCTACGAGACGGCAAGTGGTATTGTTCCTCTCAGTCTTATCCCTCAGCGTTATATGCGCTCAAATCAGCTATTCTATTCCCGAGGAAATGTCAAAAGGCTCTTTTATTGGTAATGTCGCACAGGATTTAGGCTTGGATGTGAAAAGGTTAAAAAGCGGTAAAGCCCGTGTTTTCACCCGCGATAGTAAAGCATACGTCGAGCTGAACAGAGACAGAGGGATTCTGCTTCTGAAAGAAAGGATTGACCGGGAGGCGCTTTGTGAACAAACAGTGCCCTGCGCTTTGCATTTTAAGATAATACTTGAAGATCCTATGGAATTTTACAGTGTCACTGTGGAAATAACAGATATTAACGACAACCCTCCAACCTTCAGAACAAGCCAGACTCAGTTTAACATCAGTGAATCTGTGGTTATCGGTACAACATTCACACTGGACCGAGCGACAGATCTGGATGTGGGGGGAAATAGTCTGAACGCGTATTCTATGAAACCCGATGATATATTTTCCCTAAAATTTATTAATCAGATAGATAAAAATGTTGAAATGCTTTTAAATGCGCCGCTGGATAGGGAAAAAGACAAACTGCTCAGTTTGGTTTTGACAGCGGTGGATGGGGGAGAGCCGCAGATGACTGGAACAATGCAAATCTTAATCAATGTTTTAGACGCCAATGACAACCCTCCTGTTTTTGCACAATCTGTTTTTCAAGCATTCATAAAGGAAGATCAACCGATGGATACGGTTATAATTAGAATTACTGCAACAGATGCAGACGAGGGAGCTAATAGCAGAATTTCATACTCAATGTCAGCTGTCACAGATAAGGTTCATGAGCTTTTTAAAATAGATAAAGACAGTGGTGATGTCACACTAATTGGAAAAACTAACTATGAGAAGGCTAAAAATTACCAGGTTAATTTTCGAGCAAGGGATGATGGTGGACTAACTGGATCCTGTAAACTAATAGTTGATATAATTGACGTGAATGACAATCACCCAGATATTCATATAATGTCTAAGTCAAATATGATTTCAGAAGACGTAGAGATCAACACCGTGGTGACAATTATAAATGTAGAGGATGCAGATTCGGCTGAAAACGGCAAAGTTCAGTGTATAATGAACTACCATCGTTACTTCGTATTGAAATTAACATCAGAAAAAATTTACTCTTTAATGACGGACAGCGAATTAGACCGAGAGAGTGCCTCTGCGTATAACATAACAGTGACTTGCTCAGATGAAGGAGTGCCCTCGCTCTCCAGTAGCGTCACGCTTAGTTTACAGATCTCTGATGTGAATGACAACGCACCTGTCTTTGGGAAAAGCTCATTTGATATACACCTTGTCGAAAACAACACACCAGGTCTCTCCATATATACCGTGAAAGCCACAGACGCTGACTCAAACCAGAATGCCCGTGTGTCTTACATGCTGGAAGACTCCTCTATTAATGGACAAGCAGTCTCATCATATGTGTCTATTAATGCTGATAGTGGAGTCATCCATGCACTGCGCTCTTTTGACTACGAGCAGATAAAAAAAATCCAGTTTAGCGTCAGAGCGCAGGATGGCGGCTCTCCTCCACTTGATAGCAACGTGACTGTTAAAATCCTGATTCAGGACCAGAATGATAACCCACCTCAAATTCTATACCCAGTTCAAACTGCGGGTTCAATGGTGGCGGAAATGGTGTCTCGTTCAGCAGATGTGGGCTACCTGGTAACTAAAGTGGTGGCTGTTGATGTGGACTCTGGACAAAACGCCTGGCTTTTCTACAAACTGCAGAAAACCACAGACAAAGCGTTGTTTGAAGTTGGCTTACACAATGGAGAAATACGAACTATCCGTCAGGTGACTGATAAAGATGCTGTAAAACAAAGACTGATGGTTATAGTGGAAGATAACGGGCAGCCCTCCCGTTCAGCTACAGTGATCGTTAATGTGGCGGTGGCGGACAGCTTTCCTGAAGTGATGTCGGAGTTCAATGACTTTTCACATGATAAGGAGTACAACGACAACCTGAGTTTTTACTTAGTTTTGGCTCTGGCTGTGGTTTCCTTCCTCTTCATCACGTGTTTAGTGGTTATTATATCAGTGAAGATCTACAGATGGAGACAGTCTCGCATCCTTTTTCACTCCAACCTTCCAGTTATTCCTTTTTATCCACCGCGTTACTCAGACAATTTGCACTCAGGGACTCTGCCACACGTGTATAATTACGAGGTGTGCAGGACGACTGATTCCAGAAAAAGTGACAGTAAGTTAGGAAGAGATGGCAGCCAGAATGTGTTAATAATAGATCCTAGCTCAACAGAGAAGACGGAGCGGATACAGAATGAAAAGTGCATCCTGGATGAACTCGACTCTCCTCTAGAGGTTTGTTATTTGAGATAGCTTTCGGAGTCAGATTTCAATATTTTAATTTTTGTGTTGGTGAGGCGCGTGTCTATTATTATTATTTACTTTAGTTTAGCACCATGGATAGAGACAAGCCTTCCCTTTTTTGACAAAGTTTATTGGAATGTATTTGGCTCTTTTTTGTTTTTGTTTTAAGCCTAAAATTTCAGCATGCAAAATAGTGCAGTGCATCTTAATTCATGAGTGTATTTCTTATTAAAACAACGATAACATTTATTCCATTTCAGTTTGTGCCTTTTAAGGCAGTTTTACAGAGCCCCTCTGGTGACATGGTCGAAAAAGAAAAAAAAATATGTGGCCACGAATTAATAAGGCGAAGGAACAAGATCCTATTCCGTGGCCAAGCGTTAAACAACTTTTAGTCACGGAATAGGATCTCGTTCGTGGCCACGTAATATATTTTTTTCACCTATGTCACCAGAGGGGCCCAGTAGTGTTTTATTTTTTTAAAGATTTTTTTTCTTTAATTCTTCTCGCGTATCTATACTCAGCTGTAATAAAAGCTTACTTTGCACTATCGCGTTATTTTGTTAAGTGATTATGTTGTTGAATGTTTCTGTCTGTTGCTTACTTGCTGTTATATATCCCAGCTCAAACATCCAAGTTTGTGTATTCCAACCTTGTGTTTACTGTAGGTTAGGGTTCATTAGTATTCACCGTATGATGATGTGCCACTAAGGCAGCTGAAATTTTTACATGATATGACCATGTAAAGCTCTATCCTTGACAATACTAATTATGTAAAATCTTTATTATCTCAGTACTATCGCAAATTCAACGGTAAAATTACTATATATTCTGTATATTCCAACCTTAGAAGTCACAGTAGGTCCTATAGGTGGAGTTTTATTTGGAATTTGTTATAAGTGTGTGTGTGTGTGTGTGTGTGTGTGTGTGTGTGTGTGTGTGTGTGTGTGTGTGTGTGTGCGTTTGGTTTGTGCCCATGCATTAAGGTGTGGGTGTGAACATGTGTGTGTGGGCAAAGCCAAGGTGGCCTGGTTGGGTGATTGCTTCCTGGGTTGAAAATTTTCATAGTCCGGCTCTGTCTATACTGATTCATCATTCTTTATTTTTGATAACTAATTTGCAAAAAAAATTTATGCATTTTGACACGTTTTATCATAGTCATGTGATCAGATTTTTTTCTATGGGAGTTTATTGCAGTTTTGTTTGTTAAACTCAAAGGGACGCTGTTGACCAGTCGTTTTATAGTTTATACCTTAGTGGTAACTCCCATCTTCTCTCCATTTTAGAAAAACGTACGATTTGGACTGCAGTAAATGATAAACACAGAGGTATACGAGCTCTAAGAATACCGAATTGGATTACTTACATGTTCAGTGAACTTTGGATCATTAGAAAAATAGTGATGCGGGGCAAAGGATTTTTAAGATGGATGTTTTTCGAAATGTCAACGAGACGGCAAGTGGTATTGTTCCTCTCCGTCTTATCGCTCAGCGTTATATGCGCTCAAATCAGCTATTCTATTCCCGAGGAAATGTCAAAAGGCTCTTTTGTTGGTAATGTCGCACAGGATTTGGGCTTGGATGTGAAAAGGTTAAAAAGCGGTAAAGCCCGTGTTTTCACTCGCGATAGTAAAGCATACGTGGAGCTAAACAGAGACAGAGGGATTCTGCTTCTGAAAGAAAGGATTGACCGAGAGGCGCTTTGTGAACAGACAGTGCCCTGCGCTTTGCATTTTCAGATAATACTTGAAGATCCTATCGAATTTTACAGTGTCACTGTGGAAATAACAGATATTAACGACAACCCTCCAACCTTCAGAACAAGCCAGACTCAGTTTAACATCAGTGAATCTGTGGTTATCGGTACAACATTCACACTGGACCGAGCGACAGATCTGGATGTGGGGGAAAATAGTCTGAAGGCGTATTCTATGAAACCCGATGATATTTTTTCTCTAAAATTTATTAATCAGATAGATAAAAATTTTGAAATGGTTTTAAATGCGCCACTAGATAGGGAGAAAGATAAACAGCTAAATTTGATTCTGACAGCTCTGGATGGAGGAGAGCCTCAGATGACTGGAACAATGCAAATCTTAATCAATGTTTTAGACGCCAATGACAACCCGCCTGTTTTCGCACAATCTGTTTTTCAAGCATTCATAAAGGAAGATCAACCGATGGATACGGTTATAATTAGAATTACTGCAACAGATGCAGACGAGGGAGCTAATAGCAGAATTTCATATTCAATGTCAGCTGTCACAGATAAGGTTCATGAGCTGTTTAAAATAGATAAAGACAGTGGTGATGTCACACTAATTGGAAAAATTGATTATGAGAAGACAAAAAATAACCAGTTTAATATTCGAGCAAGGGATGATGGTGGACAAACTGGATCATGTAAATTATTAGTTGATATAATTGACGTGAATGACAATCGTCCAGATATTCATATAATGTTTAAATCAAATATGATTTCAGAAGATGCTAAGATCAACACCGTTGTGACAATTATAAATGTAGAGGATGCAGATTCAGCTGAAAATGGCAAAGTTCAGTGTGTAATTAATGACCATCGTTACTTTGTATTAAAATCAACATCAGAAAAATTTTACTCTTTAATGACGGACAGCGAATTAGACCGAGAGAGTGCCTCTGCGTATAACATAACAGTGACTTGCTCAGATGAAGGAGAGCCCTCGCTCTCCAGTAGCGTCACGCTTAGTTTACAGATCTCTGATGTGAATGACAACGCACCTGTCTTTGGGAAAAGCTCATATGATGTACACATTGTAGAAAACAACACACCAGGTCTCTCCATATATACCGTGAAAGCCACAGACGCTGACTCGAACCAGAATGCCCGTGTGTCTTACATGCTGGAAGACTCCTCTATTAATGGACAAGGAGTCTCATCATTTGTGTCTATTAATGCTGATAGTGGAATCATCCATGCACTGCGCTCTTTTGACTACGAGCAGATAAAACAATTCCAGTTTAGCGTCAGAGCACAGGATGGAGGCTCTCCTCCACTTAGTAGCAACGTGACTGTTAAAATCACGATTCAGGACCAGAATGATAACCCACCTCAAATTCTATACCCAGTTCAAACTGGGGGTTCAATGGTGGCGGAAATGGTGCCTCGTTCAGCAGATGTGGGCTACCTGGTAACAAAAGTGGTGGCTGTTGATGTGGACTCTGGACAAAACGCCTGGCTTTTCTACAAACTACAGAAAACCACAGACAAAGTCTTGTTTGACGTTGGCTTACACAATGGAGAAATACGAACTATCCGTCAGGTGACTGATAAAGATGCTGTAAAACAAAGACTGATGGTTATAGTGGAAGATAACGGACAGCCCTCTCGTTCAGCTACAGTGATCGTTAATGTGGCGGTGGCGGACAGCTTTCCTGAAGTGATGTCGGAGTTCAATGACTTTTCGCATGATAAGGAGTACAACGACAACCTGACTTTTTACTTAGTTTTGGCTCTTGCTGTGGTTTCCTTCCTCTTCATCACGTGTTTAGTGGTTATTATATCGGTGAAGATCTACAGATGGAGACAGTCTCGCATCCCTTTTCACTCCAACCTGCCAGTGATTCCTTATTATCCACCGCGTTACTCAGACACTTTGCACTCAGGGACTCTGCCACACGTGTACAATTACGAGGTGTGCAAGACGACTGACTCCAGAAAAAGTGACAGCAAGTTAGAAACAGCTGGTCAGAACGTTTTTATAATGGACCCCAGTTCTACAGAGCGGATGCAGCGTGTACAGGAGGAGAAGTGCATTCTGGATGAACCCGACTCTCCTCTAGAGGTTAGCAATTTTTCCGATGTGATTTTAATAGGTATTTTTAAAAACGTAATTTATTACATTGGACTGCGGCCCGCTCTTTCCTGTGTGACATTCTTTTCTTTTTGTTTTCATACAGGTATATAGCCAAAATTTCCTCTCATGTTTGCATTAGTTTTTCAGCTGGTAGTCTTTAAAAATAAAAAAATAAAAAAATAAAAAAATAAAATTTAAAAAATAAATAAATGAATAAAATATAAATAATAAATAAAAAATAAAAAAATTAATATAAAAAAATATATTTATATATATATATATATATATATATATATATATATATATATATATATATATATATATATATATATATATATATATATATATAT
>JAVLVB010000935.1:2230716-2258548 GCA_032876305.1 Orestias chungarensis
TGTTCACTTTAATATGCACCGTAGACTCATCATTTCTTTATCTTAGAGAAAGAAAAGGAGAAACGTGAACTGCCTCGTCTGGGATTTATTTACCATCCTGGTTCTCCAGTTCAACTACGTTTTTTTTCTTTTAGGAATAACGCATAAGCCACTTGTAAAGATTTTTTTTATTTCTTATTGTTTGCTTGTGGATATAATTGGACAAACAATGCGGGGACAAGTGCTGATTGTATTTTTGCTTCTCTTCATCTGCCTGGTGCTTGGTCAGGTCAGCTACTCCATTCCTGAGGAAATGCCGAAAGGCTCTTTAGTTGGTGACATTGCTAAGGATTTCGGTTTGGATATTAAAAGACTAAAGTCAGGAAAAGTAAAAATATTTAGTCGAGACCACGATAATTATTTTGAACTGGACAGTGAAAGGGGCGTCCTACTTATCAAAGACAGAATAGACCGAGAGACGCTTTGCGGACAAATTATGCCATGTGCGCTGCCTTTCCAAATTATATTAGAAAATCCAATGGAATTTTACAGTGTAACTCTCGAGATCACGGATATTAACGACAATCCTCCTTCCTTTGAAAAAAGAGATGTGAAATTTAAAATTAGTGAATCGGCCGTCCGTGGAGCCAAATTCATTTTAGATCGTGCTGTTGATCTAGATGTAGGCGTAAACGGACAACATACCTACACACTCGAACCAAAGGAGCATTTTGTGGTAAAATTACGTGATCAGGCAGACGGTTCGAAGAATGTTGAAATGATTTTGGAGAAACCGCTTGACAGAGAAAAACTGGAACGCTTTTCTTTGATTCTGACTGCGGTGGATCAGGGAGAGCCGCAGATGACAGGAACAATGCATATCCTCATCAGTGTTTTAGACGCGAATGATAACGCTCCTGTTTTTACACAGTCGGTGTATCGTGCTTCAATCAGAGAAAATTCACCTCTAGGAACAGTTATAATGGCAGTCTCAGCGACAGATGCAGACGAAGGCTTAAATGGTAGAATAACCTATTCAATATCTAGTATTATAGAAAATGCGCATGGGGTGTTTGAAGTAAATGCTGAAAGTGGAGAAATTACATTGAGGAGAAATGTTGATTATGAGAAAGTTAAATCTTTTCAGATGAATATTCGTGCAAGTGATGATGGCGGTCTAGAAGACTCTTGTAAAGTGATAATTGACGTCACCGATATAAATGACAATAAACCTAACATCCAGATTATATCTAAAGCAAACGTTATATCAGAAGATGCCACTGTCGGTACAATTGTAACAATGATAAATATAGAAGACATAGACTCAGGTGATAATGGAAATGTGAAGTGCTTTATAAATGAAAACCTTCCATTTGTGATGAAATCTTCAACTGGAGACTTTTATAGCTTATTAACTGAGAGTGAGCTAGACAGAGAGATTGCTTCTGGGTATAACATTACAGTAACCTGCTCAGATGAAGGAGTGCCCTCCCTCTCCAGCAGCATCACTCTTAACTTACAGATCTCTGATATGAATGACAATCCACCTATCTTTGAGAAGAGCTCATATGAGGCCCATATTGTAGAAAACAACAGGCCAGGTCTCTCTATATTCACAGTAAAAGCCACAGATGCTGACTTAAACGAGAATTCCCGTGTTTCTTACATTCTTGAGGACTTCTCTTTTAACGGAGTACCAGTCTCATCGTATGTGTCCATTACTGCTGATAGTGGAGTAATCCATGCAGTTCCCTCTTTTGACTATGAGCAGATCAAAGATGTTGTTTTCTACGTCAAAGCGCAGGATGGAGGCTCTCCTCCACTCAGTAACAATGTGACAGTGAAAATCATAATCCAGGACCAGAATGATAACCCCCCTCAAATTCTGTATCCAGTTCAAACTGGTGGCTCCAAGTTGGCTGAAATAGTCACTTGTTCAGCAAATGTGGGCTACCTGGTGACTAAAGTTGTGGCTGTTGATGTGGACTCTGGGCAAAATGCATGGCTCTCCTATAAACTACAGAAAGCTGCAGACAAAGCATTGTTTGATGTAGGCGTACATAATGGAGAAATACGAACTATACGTCAGGTGACTGATAAAGATGCTGTGAAACATAGACTCACGGTTATAGTGGAAGACAACGGGCAGCCCTCTCGTTCTGCAACAGTCATCATCAATGTGGCGGTGGTAGACAGTTTTTCAGAAGTGATGTTGGAGTTCACTGATTTTACTCACGATAAAGAGTACAATGATAACCTGACTTTTTATCTAGTGTTGGCTCTGACTGTGGTCTCCTTCCTATTCATAATGTGTTTGGTGGTTATTATATCAGTAAAGATCTACAGGTGGAGACAGTCTCGAATCCTGTATCACTCCAACCTCCCTGTGATTCCATATTATCCACCGCGTTACTCAGACACATTGGGAACTGGTACATTGCCACACATTTATAATTATGAGGTGTGCAAGACAACTGACTCCAGAAAGAGTGACAATAAATTCGGAACAGTTGGTAATCGGAGCTTGCTGATAATGGAACCCAGTTCTACAGGCACACTGCAGCGGATAAAGAGTGAAAAGAACATCTTTGATGAACCAGACTCTCCTCTAGAGGTGGGTTATATGGGTTTCATTTAAACATTTCGTTGTTGTTGCTGACTTTGTTTTATTTTTCACTATAGTGTGACAGTCTGATAAGCAATTAATCAGCACCATGGATAGGGACATTCCCTGTATTTTACTGCTTTTTTATCTTTTTTATGTGTGTATTGAATGGATCTATCTATCTAAACATCTACCACCTACCATTGCAGTTTTTTCTTGCATGATACGTTTTTTTTTCTATTTTTTATTTTGATCGGAAATTGAATACAATTGACTGGATTTATAAGGATTATACATATTTTTTTTGCAAGGTGACTTAACTGCCATAACTACTGTTTTATGTTGAGCTTTGCTGATGTGCAAGAAAATAATAGTATAATAATAATAATAATATGGTTCGCTTTTATTGCTCAAGGGGTCGCTGTTGGTTAGGTCAGAAAAAATAAACCCTTTCTTCGACAGAAACCAACCATCCTCTATTTTATTCGAAGAAAACGTGACGAAGAGACTCGCTTTGCACTGAACATGACCACATTGTCTAATATTTAACCTTCTTAAAATTAAGTGGTTGCTTTCAAGATGGCTGCTTGTTGCCGCCTGAATAAGGTGGGCATTTTAACGAAGTGGCTGTTGCTCCTTGGCGTCTGGCTGGCTGAAATTGCTTTCAGTCAGGTCCGTTATTCAATACCCGAAGAGATGTCAACGGGCTCAGTCGTCGGGACTATTACCCAGGATCTAGGCTTGGATGTAAAACGACTGATTTCTGGGCATGCTAGGATTTTTACCGAAGACGGCAGTGAGTACATCGGGCTGAATAGAGAGAAAGGAACCTTGGTCGTAACTAAAAGGATTGACAGAGAAGAATTGTGCAACCAGGTGTCTCCCTGCTCTCTTCATTTTCAAATTATTTTAGAAAATCCAATGGAGCTGCAAAGGATAGACGTGGAGATTGTAGATGTTAACGATAATTTTCCATTTTTTTCTAAAAAGGAATACAATTTCCGAATTGTTGAATCAGCCTCTCCAGGCTCTCGTTATGCGCTTGAAAGTGCCCGAGATCCAGATGTAGCTCAAAATAGCATACAAACATATAAATTAAACCCAAAAGATCATTTTAAATTGAATCTCTTGTCTCGATCTGATGGAACAAACTATATTGAAATGGTTCTTGACAAGCAGCTAGACAGAGAAAAACAAGAAGAGCACAAATTGATTCTCACTGCGCAAGATGGGGGAAATCCTCAGAAATCCGGATCTGTTAAAATAAATGTGATCGTCCTGGATGCAAATGACAATGCGCCAGTTTTCACACAGCCTGTTTACAGAGTTACTCTTCCTGAAAACGCACATGAAGGTACAACCATTGTTAGGGTCGAGGCTACGGATAGTGATAAGGGAGCAAACCAAGAGGTGACGTTTTCCTTCTCGCAACATACTAACATAGCGTCATCCCTGTTTCATATTGGTCCTCAAACTGGAGAAATTACTTTAACTGGTATGTTAGATTATGAAAAAGCTAAACATTATGAAATAGATATTGAAGCTACAGACAAGGGTGGACTATCAGACACTACTAAGGTCCTAGTTGAAGTGACTGACTTCAATGATAATGCCCCCTTAATAAACATAATTTCACTCTCCAACCCTATTCCTGAAGATTCTGCTCTAAATACTGTTGTTGCAATGATTAATATTAAAGATTTAGACTCGGGTAAAAATGGACAAGTTCGCTGTTTTATAAACCCAGAAATGCCTTTCAGAATCATATCACCAACACCTAATTTTTATAGCCTAGTTTCTGATGATGTTTTAGACCGGGAAACTGTTCCACAGTATAATATAACAATAACAGCAGTAGATGCGGGTTCACCCTCTTTTTCTACAAATAAAACAATAAGTTTGAAAATATCAGACATAAATGATAACCCACCAGTGTTCCCACAATCTTCTTTTACTGCATTTCTGTCTGAAAACAATTCACCCAGTATGTCTATCTTATCTGTCAAAGCTAGTGACAAAGATTATGGGAAAAATGCACTCATTTCTTATTTTCTAGATGATATCCAGTTCAATGGGATGTCAGCATCATCCTATTTTTCAGTGAATGCAGAGAGCGGGGAGATTCTTGCTATGCGGTCCTTTGACTATGAGCAACATAAAGAGTTCCACATATGTGTCAAAGCACAAGATGGAGGCTCTCCTCCACTCAACAATAATGTGACAGTGAAAATCCTGATTCAGGACCAGAACGATAACCCACCTCAAATTCTATACCCAGTTCAAACTGGGGGTTCAATGGTGGCGGAAATGGTGCCTCGTTCAGCAGATGCGGGCTACCTGGTTACTAAAGTGGTGGCTGTTGATGTGGATTCTGGACAAAACGCCTGGCTCTCCTACAAATTACAGAAAACCACGGACAGAGCTCTTTTCAAAGTGGGCTTACAGAATGGAGAAATAAGAACTGTCCGTCAGGTGACTGATAAAGATGCTGTGAAAAACACGCTCACTGTTATAGTGGAGGACAGTGGGCAACCCTCTCGTTCAGCTACAGTTATTATCAATGTGGCGGTTGCAGATAGCTTCCCGGAAGTGCTCTCAGAGTTCAATGACTTTTCACGAGATACAAATCACAATGATTACCTGACTTTTTACTTGGTGTTGGCTCTGGCTGTAGTTTCCTTCCTTTTCATCACTAGTTTAGTGGTCATTATATCAGTGAAAATCTACCAATGGAGACAGGAGAGACTATTTTACAAATCTAGTGGGAATCTCCCTGTGATTCCATATTATCCAACTTTGTATGGAGAAGCAGGGGGTACAGGAACGTTGAAGCAGGACTTTGGCTGTGATGCATATGGAACTACTGATTCTACGATGAGCAATATAAAAGGCTCTAGACCACTTGGTGAAAGGAGTTTGAGTGTTGACCCCAGTGCTAATAGGACAATGCCAAGATTTAAAACAGATTCAGAGAATATGCAAACAGAGGTGAGATTGCAAACTTCCCTGTCAATACTGACTTGCTTCTTTTCAAATCCTAATGTTTAATCAATTTGTAAAATAATTATTATGAAGGTAGCTTGTTATTCTTTCTTTTTTTTTTATGGTAAACTAATAGTTAACTGTTAAATGTATATCACAGAAACCTGTTAACAGTTTTGATACCTAAATGTCTTTTTAAATTACATTTCCCTGGTGCTAAAGCATTAATAACATTTGTTTTAAGCAAAACACTACAAAATGATATACTGCACTAGGATCTCAGTGACCTACTTCACCATCTACTGATGGTGAAGTACTGAGCTGCGCAGACCCAGAAAACGGGAGGAAGATGGAGCTCTCTTTTTTTCCCAGTAGGAGAAACTAATTTAGGCCACAATATACAAAAAAAAGAGATAGTCTTTGTGATCAAAGGTTTAAACAGTAGTAGACATTAAAGAGCACCCTTATGAGCACAGAGAGAGACTGAAAACAATGGAGAAAAACTATGATGATGAGAAAAAGAGAGGCAGTGGGGGAGGGGAGGAAGTATAGCAGCCTGCAAAGCCTCAGCAACCGTGTGCAGCAGTGCTAGTGATGCACAGCAGCCATTTTGACCAGGAGCTTGTTTTGTCTGCTAAAACAAGCTAAAACAATATCAAAATACATTTGACTGTAGGTAGTATTCACAGGGTGCGGGGTACATTCACATTGAGATTTAGGTAATTAAAATATAAAAGGACTGATGTAAGACACAACAAGCCAGAGAAAGCTTAGATAAAGATACATTTCAGGAGATTAGTAATCCAAATGGACTGGGGGTAAATGGTTGAACAAAATGTAGAATCAATGGCATTTCCCAAGATAAAAAAAAAATAATGAAGTTAATGAAATATATTCTTTTAGCCTAAATTGTTTCTTCCTGTGTGTAATATAAAATCAGTCTAAGTGCACTGTTTTACATTTAAATGAAAGATTTTGTTTGGATTATTAATGAAGCTGTTTTGTTCATAGTATATTACTTTGAAAAATGAAACCTACCCACATTTTTGTTTATATTTTATATTTACAAAATAAACATGAAATCAACTCCGGCATTGTATGCTGAGAGAGTGTTTTTCACTTTTTTAACTCTACTGTAAACGGTCATTGTGGTTATGAAGCAGTTTGCTGTTCTGGGTTATGTGGCAAATATATTTTAAGTCTCTAAAGTATGGATGTAAAAGGTGCAATTAACTAGTAAAAGGATAAAAGGATGGTGTGGTATTTCCATCTGGCTATTGTTTTTAGACTAAATCAGTGCTTGCTTTGCCTCTTTCAGATTAGTCCATATAGTCAAGCCTTTTTTTTCCTTAGGTTTATAGTAGTGATGGGGCATTTTCTTTTAGGTTCGAATTCCCTGTGAGCTCAGTAACCCCATAGGGATTAAAGCTCTCTGACACTTTTAAGCAATCAGCTCAGGCTGACTGACATCTATGCTGCACTAGTTGAAAGTATTTTTGTAAATAAATTCCTGTTATTAAAGTTTTTGAAGTTTTAATTGCCATGCATTAGATAGGTGAAATTCTTTTACTAATCAAACGCAGATGCTCTTGTTTCCCACAGGCTCATATGTTCTTTAAGATTCTGTCAATACACAGCAGAGAAATCTGTCAAGCAGCTGTGCGACCTTGTTTTTGGCAGTTAGGCTCCTCAGTATTTACGAAATTGTTACTGTAGATGTGGTCAATGTTAAACTATAAACTATCATTGTTTTATATGTTCACACAAAGCCTAAAACAGTTCAGATTCAGTTCCTTCAGTAATCATTGTTTCATCGTTTTATCACGTCACAACCACAAAAAGCACTAAAAAGCAATGCATTTCATATAGTAATTAGCAAAGTATTGTACAATAGGAAATGGAAGCAAAAAAGGCAAATTTTTCTCTATTTATTGAAAATAGTAGAAGTTTTCCAGGACTAACTAACCAGTTACATGCACAAGTGTTGAGGGATATTTCAAGCTTTGAACATTGATAGTGTGACTGTTTTAACCATTCTGCTTCAAAAAATAACTTAAGCTCTGTCCCACTGAACAGAAAACATCTGTGAATAGCAATGTTCAAGTTCTGGAACAGATTATGATCTAAATTTAGATCTGAACTTTAACTAGGCTATTCTAATATAAGAAGCGTTTTGAAATAAACCCTCTTATTTTAGATCTGATAATGTGTTTAGGTTTAATTTAAACTTTAGAACTACTCCCAAGTCTGTTTTAGGTTATAAAAGGCTCTCTTCTATGACTAACCTGTATTTAAGCACACTTTTCATCAGCTCTGACAAACTTTTCAAAACCTATTAAAGAATAACATCAAGACAGTATTGTACTGCAACGCCCATGTTTAACAGTCAGACTTTACATCTTGGCTAAAACTTTTTTTTCTAATCAGAACACCTGCTTCCATTTGTTTGATTTGTCTCCTACATATATCTGAGCATATCTTTTGAGTAATTTGAGTAAAATAAATATACATGTATACCACTCATTCTAAAAAATATTATGTACCATGGAACTTTTTACTTCAGTCTCACAACACTGTTTCTTTTACTTGTTTTATCACATAAAATCTCTTAAAATACTTTGACTTTTGGGATTTGAATATGGCATCATGTGAAAAATTAATGTGGTATGTGACTTGAGAGTGCAACTTTATCTGCATAGTTGTGTTCTTAATGTGAATACACAATATTTAAAATAGCTTCAATCAATTTATGTGCTTCTTACTGTTTGTAAGCTGGAACTTTTTTTCTTTGTTAGCTTTCTATTGTGCTTGCACAAATATGTGTACATAGCAAACAAGTTACAACCTGTTTTGTTTTTAATTATTATTTAAGCGACAGTCTATTCAATAACCTGGTCATTGCATTACGTGCTTCTCTTTATAATTTCTACTCTTGTGCTGTATTTCTTTGTGGATGGTTGTTGCTCAAATGTATTTGCCGCTGGGGTCAAATAGGATGACACTAAGTGAAAAATCTAACTTTGGCATATTAATTTTCACTAGAACCTATTAACCGTGTTTAAAATAGAATTGTCTGGCTTTCAGGATGTGAAAGTGTCAAAAGGATATTTTGACACTTAAATATACCCCCACTGATTAGTTATCGCATTTACAATCATACAAAGTACGCATTTTTTGAATGTGAAATATTGTATTGTTCTTTATCATTAAATACTAGTGATCTAGAGTAATCTTTGCCCTCAAATAGGGTGATAGACGCATCATATTAAACTAAGTCTTCAATACACTAGGAAGATTACCCCCACAGTTCTTTCTTTTTTAGTATTTATATTTTTTAAACAAAGGCAAATAAGTGGCATTACGTATAGTAATTATAGTTGTTACAAATGTGCATTTAACAATTATAAAAAATTGATAGTTACTGTTTGTCGGCCTGTCTTGGTTTTCATCAGCACTGTTCTTTCCTCCTGATCTCATTTTCTGCATTCATCCCCTCCCCCTCTCCAGCTGCACCACTTTGCTGCAGTGGAAGAAAGACACACAAGGAGAAAAGGATGGAAAAAATGTCAATGTAGTATGTTTTTTTCCTGACTATAAGACATGCGTGGTCTGTCTAAAAAAAGATTAAAATTTCATCTTACTGCATATTTGACAAAGAACTTTCCTTTTTACTTTTATCAAGAGACATATATATCACCTTTATTTAGTTAATATGTATGTTCAGTTTTATAGATATATTTGAAATATATATATATTTCTTGTTTTTATTTACTGCTATTTTTCCCCTCCATGTTGTTGGTTTTTGAGGGGCTTTTTTTTACCAACCTAGTGGCTAGCAGGAACCAGGGTGGGATGCAAGGAGGGGAGGTGGGATGTGGTACCATAGCAACAAGCTGACTCACAGGCAAGACTGTACCATTTTCTGAATCTATGGGGGTAAGCAGCAGATTTTACCCAGGCTATGTGATAATTACATGTGTTTATTGAATCTGAGAGGGAAGGAAAGACCCCTGCTTTAATTCTGTGTGCTCAGACCTTGGGCATGTGATGGTAAAGAGAGCTTTGAGGGGATTGTATAATGGTTGCTGGTGATATTTTATTATCCAATATTGGAAGGCTCTCGTTTTGCCAGTAACTTAACATCATCTAATGGAATGACTACAACCTATATATTATTAAGTATTTTTGTTTTTTTCAATTAAATCTAACAGTAACCATATTCTTTAGTATTTAAAGTTCTTTTCATTTATTTTCTATTACATTACTATTGAAAGAAGATGGTGCGGGGTTTTTTTTTGTACTAAAAGCTTAAATTTGCCCCCATAAAGACACTCATGTCTGCATCAGTGATAAAAGGCACAAAAACAATCTCATTAATATGCCATAGAGGCCATCGCCTCGACGCCCTCTGCTGTCTATATAAGGGTAGTTGGTTCTGTGCAGCACTTGTATTTTGTTTTGTTTTACTTCGGTGTTTGTTACTTTTTTTTAAGACCTTATTGGTTGATTTTTGTACTTGTTTGATGTGTCAGAAGCTTAATGTAAGTTTTTGACTAGTTTGTTAAAGCTGCTAATAATATTTAATTATACTAAACATGCATTTGGATGTATAGTCTCCACTTTTAGAAACAGTGTTGTTTTATTTCATTTTCCTTACACTCCTAAGAAAAGGAATTGTTCAGTTCTGTAAAAATTGCTCACTCTTATTTTTCTTTATCATCCCTCTCTTTCAACCTAAAGGCTTTAGGTATTTTCCTAACTACATATATTTTAAACAGTACATGTAAACACATCGAATAACATTTATCGTTATTTGTTATGTCCCTCTTGGTAAGTATGATGCAGTCCCCACAGCCTGTGTATCTCCTCCACCAGTCTAACAGACTTTCTTCCTTTTCTGTTTTATCTTTCATATGTCCTTCTTTCTCCGTGGTGGCGATTCTGATTCCTCTCTGACTTGTGTCAAATCCTTACTCACCTAATAAGGTAAGAAGAAGTTTTAACTTTGTTAACATCATATCTTACATAGCCCATTCAGTTGCACATATGCTGACAGTAAATCATGCTTGTTTCATCAGTTACAGATGTTTTCAAACATTCAACATTATCTCTAACAGAAGCAAGTTGCATGATTTTTAACAAGATCCATATGCACTCACATACAGTACACGACAAAAGTAAAACTCTACCACCACCATATTGTTATTTTTTTCTCCATGGATCCAGACTTTATTACCATCTATTAAATCAGTCCTAATCTTAGTTATCCAGGATTCCTAGTCTTTAAAAAAGAAATCTTTGCACTATGTCTACTATGTTGAATTGACTTTGTGAAGCGTGTGTTTTAACTAGTCACAATTCATTTACCTGCAGATACACATGCTTGCAGGATGCCAAAATATTTTAAGTTGAACTGCATCTTGTCAGACAGCTTTACATATATTAGTTAAGAAACTTAGTAGTAGTAACGACCAGATGATTTTGAAAAAGGAAAGTACTGTAACTGATATATTCTTTTCTATACAGTAAAATACATGCACCAAATGTAGTAGTATCCCCGTACATATCTTTTAATTTACAGCAGTATGACCTAACACAGGAGCCTTAGACTCATACATGGTCATTACTAAAAAATAAAACTAAATGTGGTTGTCCTTTTTTCAGTCCAAGTAACTTTACTGACAGAAATACAGTGTTGCATTTTTATGTTGTCAACCTTTGTCTGTATATGTTTATATGTTTGAATAGCTTAGAGTTAGTTATTTACACATACCCACACCTCAAATCACAAACCACTGTAAAGCTTCTAAGTTTGTTTAACATTTACATCAAATATTTGAAAAGTAATAGCACAAGTTTTAACGTTCTGGTAATGTATGATGTACATTGAGATTTTGCTAAAAAAGTTTGCACTGTATAAAATAAGTGTTGTTTCTTTTAACACTTTCTTTACTTCTGAAGGCCAATTTTTCCAGAAAATCATATTTTGTGAAGATATAGTGCTTCTTATGAGCCACCATAAAAACTAGTTTTGGTGGCAATGGTTAAATTATAACTAACATATGAATTTAGTTTAAGTTAGATTTAGGTTTAAATATGTTCTTTTAGGTCAGGTTTGGCTCAGGGTCTAAATTCTCAGTAAAATAATTAAAAGCCTTTAATGTAATGTAAGACCATCATAAGAAAATATCGGCTTCATTATTTAGAACACATCAATGTCATTGTGTTAAAAAAAAAATACATCTGAATAATAACTTCACACAATATAATTTGGATGAGAGTTTAAAGTGTTTCTTGCTTCCTGCAAGCAAAACAAAATAACATCTGCCCAAACAATTAAATAAATAAAAGATGTATGATTTTGATGAGTATTTACTGTTAAAGAATTTGCTATGAGTTGTATTGTTATCTTGTAAAAGGTGGACACTGCTCTACAGAAGCTTGCAGCTGCCTAACTTTAAGGGCTTTGTGGCGCTGTCCACACAATGGTGGTGCTGAAACACTCAGTATAGCTCTCTGAATACATATGTTTATACATGTTTTTTTGTTGGTTGTTTGTTTGTTTGTTTGTTTAGAACAGATAAGGCAACCTCTGTGCTGCATATTTGTGTGAGTTCGTGAGTATGTGGTAATGTATCTGATACATTGTGGGGACTATGTTTTTACACAAATAGTATTCTTGTGGGCACCAACTGCTCCTACTGTGGACCACAGCCTGGACCCCAAGGGTACAAATGCTGTTTTTGGGTTAGGGTTTAGGTGTACGATTAAGGTGTGAATTGAGTTGAGGTTCAATTTAGAGTTAGGCATGCAGTGGTTATGGTTAGCTATAGGGGTAACGTCTTGGTTAGCCTAAAGAAATTCATGACAAATGAATGAAAGCCACTGGAAAGACCCCACACAGATAGAGAAATATTATAAGTGAGTGTATGTGTGTGGGTGTATGTATGTTTGTGTTTCACTTAACACTGAATATTGATCTTAACAAAGCTGCCTCAACAGTAAATTATAAAAAATACATGGTGTGCATATTTGCCTTGCTAAGCAGATCTACAAAATTCAGTTTGGCTTAAATTCTCTAAAGAATAATAAAAAGCTTTTCAAAATATTTACAAACACCACAATACATTCTTAACTTTATTATTTAGTCCACATAAATTCTACTATTTTCCATCCACGTTCATGTTATGCAATATGCATTGCTTGCTGCGAGCAAAACAAAAGTACTATTTGGTATAAAAAGTACATAAAAACCTCAGGTTTCATTGTTATATACTGCCAAAAAAATGAAACTGGGATAACTGTGTTGTGTTATTTCCTGGCTCCCTACAAAGGCAGACTGAAAAGGCGGTTCTCTCTACACAGCATGTTGCAGCAGCATCACTTCACCGCATGCGTGGCGCTGTCCTCACATGAGGTCGTGCTGAAATACTGTACGGTGCAGCCCTTTCTTTCTCTCCACATCTCCGTCTCCGTTAACTCCTGCTTATGGAATCCAAGCAAACGATCGTGTTTTTTTTAAGTGTGTTGTGAACAATCAGTCAAGTAATCTGTGCATTTTGTAAGATTTTGATTAATTTAGGGGCGAGGCTGATCGAGTGGATATGTTTTTTTGTTGTTTGTTTTTTCATTGACCGTCTGCTCAGTATGTGTCTGTGAGAGAGAGTGGGAGGGAGAGAGAGGGGGGGGGGAGCGAAAGAGAGAGGACAGTGAGTGAGTGTGTAAGTCCCTCTCTGAATCATGTGCTTCCCCCTCCCCTTTCACGTGCTCTACAGACCTCCATAGGGGCATTTTACGTCAAGGTTATTTTTTTTTCTAAGGTCTACGTCACGACGTATGCAGGCTGCACTGTCTTTCTGTCACCACAGGAAGGCAATGAAGAACCTTGTTTTCCTAGAAGGCATATGTAAGCATGCAGGTGCATACAATAAAGAGGACAGATTGAAGAGCAAATATAACTTGGATCAATAAAGCATTGATCAACTGCATAGATAATATTATAGCCATGCACCATATCAGTTGACGTTTAATCTTACTGAAAACATTAATCTAAATAAATATTTGCAGTATATAAACATTACAAAATAGACTATAAATAATGTGAAACCTGTTCAATACGTATCATGTCTTATTCCATGTAATAAATGAATTAAGTCCAGTGTTGTTTATTGGTAATCATTCATCAATTTCTGCGTGGACGTGATTGGTGAAAACCCCCTTGCTCCCGCACCAATGAAATGAAGAGCTGTACAAAGAGATCTACTCTGCCTCAGAGAGTAGCCTCAGTTAAGCCTCGGTTAAGAAGCGTTACAATGTTCTGCACGTGAGGAGACGTATGCAGACATGATTTTTACTGTTAAATGTCAAGCCTCATCTACGTTGGATTACAAAGAATATTTTCTGATAACAGGTTGGGACTGGGGTGAAACGATATGGATTATCAAGGACGTGAAATAATGTGGAAAAAATTGCCAACATGGCAGGTGATTTTGTGGTGGCATCATTTTCTTCTCTTGTGCAGTACAATAGACGCACAGACTCGCTACATCATCCCGGAGGAACTAAAACAATTTTCCGTTGTAGGAAACATAGCAAAAGATTTGGGCTTGTCTGTACCTGAACTGTATCGGCGTAAATTGCGAATAACGTCGGAGACTGGTAAGCAGTTTTTTAATCTAGACTCGGCGAAGGGAGAGCTGCTGGTGACCGACAGAATAGACAGGGAAAAACTATGTGGACAAATGCCATCTTGTTTGGTGCCTTTGGAGTTGATATTAGATGACCCGCTACAAGTGCACAGAGTTGAAATTGAAATACAGGATACAAATGACCATTCTCCCAGTTTTCTTACTAAAGAAAAAGTGGTGAAAATTGCAGAGCTGGTAAACCCAGGTGCGCGGTTTCTTCTAGAAAGTGCGTATGATCCTGATGTTGGCACGAATTCTGTGCGAACATATCTCATAAACAAAAATGAGCATTTTAAAATAACTGTTAAAAATCTTAAGGATGGGAGAAAAATTCCTGAACTGGTGCTTGAAAAACCTCTTGATCGAGAGATCCAGGCTTTACACAGACTCATTCTCACAGCTGTAGATGGGGGAAATCCGGTGCGTTCAGGGACTTCAAAAATTACAGTAATAGTGCTCGATAACAACGATAATGCGCCACAATTTGAAAAACAAGTATATGAAGCTAATGTTAGCGAAAGTACTACGCCTGGAACCGAAATCATTCAGGTTAAATCATCAGATGCAGATGAAGGATTAAATAGTGAAATTGAATATGTATTTGCAGAGCAAACCTCAGAACTAGTTTTATCATTATTTGACATCCACCCGTCCACTGGAATAATTACTGTGAAAGGAATTTTAGACTATGAATCAAACTCTTTACACAGATTCGACATAACTGCCAAAGACAAAGGGAATCCAGAAATGGACGGGCATTGTGGTGTAGAGATCAAACTCACTGACATCAATGATAATAATCCAGAAATAGTCGTTACCTCTTTAACAACACCAGTTCCTGAAGATTCTGCAATCGGCACTGTTATTGCAATAATAAGCACACGAGATCCAGATTCCCGGGATAATGGTAAGGTCACATTAACACTGTCACCAAAATCCCCGTTTAAATTAAACCCGTCGATCTCTAAACATTTTTCGTTAGTCACAAATGCTCCACTTAACCGAGAAAAAGTCGACCAATATAGTGTTAAGATAACCGCTACGGATTCTGGACAACCCCCATTAACGAGTGACAAGACAATAGTTGTTAAGCTTCTAGATGTAAATGATAATCCACCAGTTTTCTCTCAACGTTCATATGAGGTTTATGTTAAGGAAAACAATGCGCCCGGTATAATGTTGTGCTCCGTATCAGCATCCGATCTGGATTCTGATGGTAACGCAGAGATCTCTTATTCCATTCTGGACTCTAAAGCGCAGGACGTTTCTGTCTCGTCGTATGTTTATATTAACTCGGATAATGGAAGCATCTACAGCATGCACTCGTTTGATCATGAGAAGCTGAAGGTGTTTCAGATTCAGGTTCAGGCAAGGGACCATGGCTCTCCTTCTCTCAGTAGCAACACAACTATCAGTGTTTTTATTCTGGACCAGAACGATAATGCTCCCGTTGTTATTTACCACAACTCTGCATCCCTGGGCGCGCTCTCTCAAAAGAGGATGCCCCGTTTCGCAAAAGCGGGTCACCTGGTAACTAAGGTGACAGCCGTGGATGCGGACTCCGGTCATAACGCCTGGATCTCCTATAGAATAACGGAGGCCACAGACGCCTCTCTGTTCACAGTCAATCAGTACACTGGGGAAGTGAGGACTAAACGCGCTGTGTTTGAGCAGGATGATTCCTCCCAGAGACTGCTGATAGAGATCAAGGACGACGGGGAACCAGTACAGTCCACCACCACCACGGTGTTCATCCTCTTGGAGGATGGACTCCATGAGCCCATCCTAGACCTCCGACCCGATATGTCCGAGCCTAGCAAAAAAACTGGCAGAATAACCCTTTATTTGATTATTTCTCTGGCCTCGGTGTCCGTGCTTTTTTTGTTGACCTTTCTCGTTTTAGCTGTAAAATGCATCAGGAGCAGCAAAAGCAGCGGGAGCTGCTGCATGAGACGTAGTGACTGTGACGATTACAAGAACCCAAACAGAAACCTGCAGATTCAGCTCAACACTGATGGACCTATAAAATACGTGGAGGTCCTGGGAGGAGACATGATGTCTCAGAGTCAGTCCTTCAGGTCCTGCATGTCTCCAATCTCAGAGTACAGTGATTTTACTTTGATCAAACCCAGCAGCACCACAGACTTTAAAGAAGTCATCAGTGTTCTGGATGCGTCTTTACCCGACAGCACCTGGACCTTTGAGAGCCAGCAGGTGAGCTATATAAGCACAAGTTTATTTAGTTGTTTATATTGTTTATTTAACAAAACAATTATGTGAGATGGTCTGTGAGAAGATGAATACTGAAAAGTATTGGATGGTTTTTCCTATAAATAATCGCGCTTTTGTTGTGTGCTGTTACCCGTCATTAAATAATTACAATAAAACAGTATGCCAATCCCGTCCTTTGCTGTGATTAATTACGTTTCCACTTTATAATAATAATAATAATAATTAATGATGATGATGATAAAGAAGCCATCAGTGTTCTGGATGCGTCTTTGCCTAACAGCACCTGCACCTTTAAGAGCCAGGTGCTGTCGTATACTAAATTAGACGAGTTTACTATACGACTTAAGGAGGTTGCTGTAGGAAGAAAAGTCCCTGATTAATTCCGACAAAACTGATGGACAGAGAGAAAAAATGCTGTTCACAAGATTTTTTCACTGCTCTGGATGGTGCGCCTTTACTCGACAGTACCTGGTCCTTTTAGAGCCAGCAGGTGAGCGCAGAGTCACATTAAATGTATTTAGACTGTTTTATAACTACATAGCCCAAAGCATGGTCAAATAGATCTCTACCACTTTGTGGAAATTCAGAAAACACATCAGTGAATTCTGAAACTAGTAATAGGGTGATAAATCTGAAAATGAAACTTAAACAGTAAAACTGAATTAAAATTTTTGTATATTCTAGATATTTCCCTTGCTTATATAACTTAACCTTTCCAAAGTGTATTTTTGCGTCACAGCAGCGGCTATGTGAACAGCGGCAGAGAAGAGAAACATTGTTGAAGATAACTCTGTCTAGTTTAGATTTTTCTGACTAAACATCGCCTTTACCAATCAAACAACTCACAGGCGTTTTTGGCCCAATATATGTGTATATATTATTCTAAAAAATATGTTATATTTGTAACAATAAAACAATACTTGAAATGATATGTATTGCTTTGTTGGTTGAGATGCAGTCTTTATTTTCTTGCATGTTAAGTAATAGCGGGATAAAGTGATATTTTTTTGTATTTTTGGAGAAGATGCAGTTTTCCAGAGCTGACAAGAAATATTCCTTTTCTTTAAAATAATATTTGGTGTTAGTTTTTGTGTGCGGTTTGTTTATAGATTTAATGCTGGCTCAGCTCCGGTTCAAGTAAAGCAGCCCTGTTTAAAGCTCAGTAAAGCAGTGCTTGCTGTTACTTTAATAGTCTCGATCTGACTGTTTCTCATTGGTTGCTGGAGAGGGATGCCGAGGACCAATGCGATTTTCAACTGAAGAAAGCAATCCCCTCCCTTCCCCCCATACAGACAGACTAACAGAGTGAACCGGGCTCAACAAGACAGATCATAAAGTGGATATTTTCCTCGGATAAACATGAGATTAATCTTAAAGTCACGATCAAAAGGTTTGTCATTTTGTAAAGGAAGACATTTTCTTCAAACATTGGGGCGAATTGGCCTTAAACAGGACTTTGATGAAAACTGACGCCATACAACGGATCAAGGATGACAAAGAGAAGAGAAAATCCGGGCTGGAGATGGCTGGCTTTTTGGTGGCATAATTTTTCCCTAGTTTTGACTACAATAGATGCACAGAATCGGTACAGCATCCCGGAGGAAATAAAACAGGGATCGGTGGTTGGAAATCTTGCCAGAGATCTAGGATTGGAGTTACCAGAAATTTTTGACCGCAAAATGCATCTCGCCTCTGATGCTGGTGAGCAGTATTTAACTTTGGATGTTAGGAAGGGTGAGCTGGTGGTGAATGAGAGAATAGATAGAGAGGCTTTATGCGGACAAAGCCTGAGCTGCGTCCTACGTCTGCAGGTAGTCGTTGAAAATCCATTGCAGTCTAATCGGATTGAAGTTGAAATAAGAGACATTAATGACAACTCTCCGAGATTTCCTGCGCAGGAAATTAACATTACAATTCCTGAGCATGTCGCTGTCGGAAAACGCTTTCCTTTAGAAATCGCTGAGGACCTAGATGTTGGGATCAATTCTTTAAAGTCATACTCCCTGAGCAAAAACGAGTATTTTTCTTTAAAGTTTAAACAAACAAAAAATGGTCAAGATGTCCCAGAACTGGTGTTAGAAAAGCCACTAGACAGAGAAAAGCACGCTTTACATCAGTTTCTACTGACAGCTATAGATGGAGGAACTCCCGCTAGATCTGGAACCTGTAAAATTACAATCACGGTTCTTGATATTAACGACAATTCTCCTGCTTTTAGCCAAAATGAATACAGGGTTTATTTAAAAGAGAACAGTACAAAAGGAACATTTGTTGTTCAAATGAAAGCCACAGATGCTGACGATGGTCTTAACGGTAAAGTGAAATATTTATTTGGGTTTCGCACTCCAGAGTTTGTCTTATCCACGTTTGGAATTAATGATGAAACCGGGGAAATTCTGTTAACTGGGCCTTTAGATTATGAGACAACAAACTCGTATTTTATCGACATAACTGCTAAAGACAAAGGTAATCCGGAAATGGAGGGACACTGTCGTGTACAGGTTGAAATTGAGGATATAAATGATAATCATCCAGAGATTGTGCTCACTTCTAAACCCAGTTCCGTGCGTGAGGACGCACCTAGTGGGACAGTGGTGGCGTTGATTAGTGCACGAGACAGTGACTCCGGGAATAACGGAAAAGTAGTGTTGCACCTTCCAAAAAGTCTCCCTTTCACCCTAAAGCCTTCATTTTCTAATAACTATGAACTGCTCACCAACGGCCCATTAGATCGAGAGAAAACCTCACAGTATGATATTGAAATTAAAGCTTTTGATTCAGGTTCTCCTCGCTTATATAGCAGTAAAAGTATAGCTGTCAGCATCACTGATGTGAATGACAATTCTCCCGTTTTTGCTCAGTCCTCCTATAATGTGTATATAAAAGAGAACGGGGTTCCAGGTTCTATAATATACTCGTTATCAGCATTTGATCTGGACTCTGGGGAAAATGCAAAGATATCTTACTCCATACTGAACTCTAAAGTGCAAGACGTCTCTGTGTCATCTTATGTTTACATTAACTCAGACAACGGGAGCATTTACAGCATGCACTCGTTTGACTATGAGAGGCTAAAAGTGTTTCAGATTCAGGTTCAAGCAAAGGACCATGGCTCTCCTTCTCTCAGCAGCAACACCACCGTCCATGTTTTTATTCTGGACCAGAACGATAATGCCCCCGCTGTTATTTACCCCTCACCCGCTGTCCTGGGCTCCGTCTCTCATCAGAGGATGCCCCGTTTAGCAAAAGCGGGTCATCTGGTTACTAAAGTAACCGCCGTGGACTCTGACTCCGGTCATAACGCCTGGATCTCTTATAAACTGACGGAGGCAACAGACGCCTCTCTGTTTACCATCAATCAGTACACTGGGGAGGTGAGGACTAAACGCTCGGTTTCCGAACAGGATGATTCCTCCCAGAGGCTTTTGATTGAGATCAAGGACGACGGCGAACCGGTACATTCCACCACCGCCACGGTCTCCATCCTGTTGGATGATGGTCTCCATGAGCCCATCTTAGATCTTAGACAAAAACTATCCGAGCCCAGCAGAAATAATGGCAGAATCACCCTTTATTTGATTTTATCCCTAGCCTCGGTTTCCGTATTGTCTCTGGTGACTTTTCTAATCTTAATGGTGAAATGCATGAGGAGCAGCAGGAACACCGGGAGTTGCTGCATAAGACGGGATGACTGTGACGATTACAAGAACCCAAACAGAAACCTTCAGATTCAGCTCAACACTGATGGACCTATAAAATATGTGGAGGTCCTGGGAGGAGACATGATGTCTCAGAGTCAGTCCTTCAGGTCCTGCATGTCTCCAATGTCAGAGTACAGTGATTTTACTTTGATCAAACCCAGCAGCACCACAGACTTTAAAGAAGTCATCAGTGTTCTGGATGCGTCTTTACCCGACAGCACCTGGACCTTTGAGAGCCAGCAGGTGAGCTATATAAGCGCAAGTTTATTTTGGTAACGAAACAATTATGTGAGATCATCTGTGAGAAGAAGTTAAATAATCGTGGTTTTGCTACGTGCTGTTAGCCGTCATTAAATAAATACCTTAAAATATTATGCCAATCCCATCGTTTGCTATGATTAATTCTTTTTCTAATGTAATAATAATAATAACATTAATAATAATAATAATAATAATAATAATATTATTATTATTATTATTATTATTATTATTATTATTATTACAAAAGCGTACATATTATTATTATTATCATTAAAAACACAAAATGTGTAACTCTAAATCCAATAGGAAGCGCTCCAACAAACATATTATTGCACACACACACACACACACACACACACACTGTAATCTGCACTACAGGGTGTCTGTCTGAGCGCTTCCTATTGGATGATCGTGAGGTATGGTAACTCCAATTGCAGGCCTGAAATTGCAGGGAGATCTACCCCCTCTCGGAGCAGCTTCAGCATCAAACAGACCTTCACAAAGCACTGAGTTTGACCATGGTGTGTCGCGCTTAGAATAAGATTTTTTTTATTTTAAGCTGTAGGGATGAATGAAAATTATTTTTCTGCTTTGGAGATCATTTTTATTTATTTTTGGAACCAGGCAAAAACATCAATAGTCTCAATGGAAAATACTACAAGTTAATGGATCGGGGATGACAAAGAAAATGAGACACCCGGACTGGAGATGGTGTGCTCTCTGGTGGAGTGTCTTTATCCTGTGGACTACAATTAAGGCGCAGACTCGCTATAGCATCCAGGAAGAACTGAAACCAGGTTCGGTGGTTGGAAATCTAGCCAAAGATTTGGGTTTGTCATTGTCTGAGGTTTTTGACCGTAAGCTGCGTGTCGTATCTGAGGCTGGCCTGCAGTATTTCAGTGTGGATGCGGAGAAGGGAGAGCTAGTGGTGAGTGACAGAATAGACAGAGAAGCTCTGTGTGGACAAAGCTTTAGCTGCATTTTACCCTTACAAATTGTTTTTGAAAACCCATTGCATTTACACAGGCTTGATGTAGAAATAAAAGATATAAATGAAAATTCTCCAGTTTTTCATACAAAGGACCTGTCTATAAAATTTGCAGAATCAGCAGCAGTGGGAACTCGATTTGCGTTGGAGAATGCGGAAGATTTAGATGTTGGAGCTAATTCAGTAAAATCGTACAGTTTATCAAAAAACGATTGTTTTGCGCTAAAAATGAAGGAGGCAGATGATGGAAGGATATTCCCCGAATTAGTGTTGGAGAAGCAGCTTGATCGAGAGAAGAAAGCATTTCATCAGCTTAAACTGACTGCAGTAGATGGGGGAAATCCGGCTCGGTCGGGTACCTCGCTGATTACAATTACTGTACTTGATGTAAACGACAATTTCCCAGTTTTTGAAAAAAGTACGTATAAAATTTCTGTCGAGGAAAATACTCCAAAAGGCACTTCTGTGATTAAAATTACTGCAACCGACGCTGACGAGGGGCCAAACGGAGAAATCGAGTTCTTCTTCGCTCCGAGGACACCGGAGTTTATTTTATCAGTTTTTGAAATTAAAAGATTGACTGGAGATATATATTTAACGGGAAATTTGGATTATGAAAAATCAACCTCATATAGCATTGAAATATCTGCGAAAGACAAGGGGGAAATGGAGAGCCATTGTCGCATGCAAATAGATGTTTTAGATATTAATGACAACACGCCAGAAATTGTTCTTACATCTGAACCGCAGCCTGTGCGGGAAGATGTCCCAAGCGGAACAGTAGTTGCTTTGCTTAATGCACGCGATGCTGACTCCGGTAATAACAGCAAAGTTACACTGCAGTTAAACAAAGGCTCTCCTTTTACTCTTAAACCCTCGTTTTCTAATAACTATGCTCTGGTTACCAGTGGCCCTTTAGATAGAGAAAAATTCTCAGAGTATAATATCGAAATAACAGCCACTGATTCCGGAACGCCTCCCCTTTCCAATAAAAAAAATATTCCAGTAATTATCATTGATGTGAATGATAACGCCCCTGTCTTCAGTCAACCTTCCTATAATGTTTATTTAAAAGAGAACGAAGTGCCAGGTTCAATACTTTACTCAGTATCAGCATCTGATCTGGACTCTGGTGAGAATGCAAAGATACTTTACTCTATTCTGGACACTAGAAAGCAGGACTTCTCTGTGTCATCGTATGTTTACATTAACTCAGAGAACGGGAGCATCTACAGCATGCACTCGTTTGACTATGAGAAGATGAAAATGTTTCAGATTCATGTTCAGGCAAAGGACCATGGCTCTCCCTCTCTCAGCAGCAACACCACTGTCCATGTTTTTATTCTGGACCAGAACGATAATGCCCCCGCGGTTATTTACCCCATTTCCGCTGTCCTGGGCTCTCTCTCCCATCAAAGGATGCCCCGGTCTGCTAAAGTGGGTCAGCTAGTGACTAAAGTAACAGCCATGGACGCTGACTCCGGTCATAACGCCTGGATCTCTTATAAACTGAAGGAGGCAACAGACGCCTCTCTGTTCACCATCAATCAGTACACTGGGGAGGTGAGGACTAAACGGATTGTGTTCGAGCAGGATGATTCCTCTCAGAGGCTGCTGATGGAGATCAAGGACCATGGGGAACCGGTACAGTCCACCACAGTCACGGTGTCCATCCTGCTGGATGATGGACTCCATGAGCCCATCTTAGACCTTCAACAAAAAGTGTCTGAACCTAGCGAGAAAACTGGCAGAATCATCCTTTATTTAATTCTGTCTCTGGCCTTGGTGTCCGTGCTTTCTCTGGTTACTTTTTTAATTTTAGCAGTGAAATGCTTCAGGAGCAGCAAGAATGGTGGGAGCTGCTGCAATAAACAAAGGGATTGTGATAATTACAAGAACCCAAACAGAAACCTGCAGATTCAGCTCAACACTGATGGACCTATAAAGTATGTGGAAGTCCTGGGAGGTGACATGATGTCTCAGAGTCAGTCCTTTAGGTCCTGCATGTCTCCAATGTCAGAGTACAGTGATTTCACTTTGATCAAACCCAGCAGCACCACAGACTTTAAAGAAGTCATCAGTGTTTTGGATGCATCTTTTCCTGACAACACATGGACCTTTGAGAGTCAGCAAGTAAGTGAAAGATGCAGCGGTCTTTATGCATTAGGACAACAGTTTAACATGTACTTTTGGTATTGTTCAACTGCTGAGTGAAAGCAGTCCTTTACTGGGTTGTTTTGTTTAAATTTATTTATTTCCATCATCTGTTCTATATAACAGAGAAATGTGTGTGATAATTTGCTAATTTTTGGCATGCAGTATATAATTCATCTTCCCCCTAGAAATATTTTGGTATTATTACACATTTTCCGTACACTTCCATGAAAATAATTACTTTCAGCACCACAAACTGGATAGAGACAATGGCAAAATAATGTTATTTGTTTTGCACAGTTTTAGCATGTTAGAGTTTTACTAGTAAAAAGATTACATTTGCAAAGGAAAGGAAAATTAGGACCGTTTTATAAACAGATCACAGTTTGTAATGTTTCAGTAATAGAAGCTTTGAACAAATTTGGTTTTAGCCTTGATTTAAATACATTTATTCATGTACTATTTCTGAAGTTTTCGGGATTTATTTTGTTTGTTTGTTTCTGTTTCTAAATTAGTGGAGCATGAAAACTTAATGCTGCTTTTCACTGCTTTGTTCTGATTTTGGGGATGCAGAGGAGACTGAAAAAAAAGACATGAGTGGTCTGGAATCTTGATACAACAACAATAGTTATTTAATTTATTTTAGTTACTTTTAGTGATTTAAAAACCCGCAAAACCATCTGAAACTCTATTCAATGAGCTACAGTACACCAGTGTAAGGATACTAGAACCAGGATGATTTGCTCTATTTTTTTGTTTGTTTGTTTTTGTTTGTGGGAATACAGCAAGGTTGTGATTCAGCTTTATAATGACCTCTTTAGGCAGAATTGCATAAACACTGTTGAAATTCAACACAAGATAAATGTATGGACATACTTGGATATCAGTTATTTAAACCTTTGAAATTTACTTGAAATGATAGAAGACTTACTATTAGACAAACGGTTCTAAAACTCTAAATAAAACAATATTGAAATCTGTGTTTTAATTAATACGACGCAAACAATCTGTTATGGTTTTTTTCCAGCACAATTTTTTTAAATAAGCAATACTTTGTCATTGTCAAAAACTGCAAGTCTGACTCTTTTCCTCTTCTGAGATTGCACAGATGACGATCCATTAAGTTAATGTGCCCTCCAAATGAAATCCGAAGCACTTGTCTTATTGGATGGTACAATATCAGCGAGAGCACCAATGAAACGCAGAGGTGTACAAAGAGATCTAGTCCCTCCTCCATGCAGCCTCACAGTCGAAATCACTCCTGCAGCATGCAGATGTATGAAATAGAGCAATGCTACTAACAGAAAGCAAACAAAAAAAATATACTGCTTTGTTAGCTTTGATTTTAAAATATTGCGTCGGATTGCTTTTTTCTACTGCCATGGACGATATAGATATTTTTTGGGTTATTTCACTGTGCAAAATTTTTTGAGAATCTGGGATGACAAAGACAATAGGATACCGAGACTGGAGATGGAGAGCAGTTTGGTGGCATCAATTATTTCTCCTTTGGACCATAATAGAAGCACAGACAACTTATAGCATTTCAGAAGAAATGAATCCCGGCTCCGTGGTTGGAAATCTCGCCAAGGATTTGGGTTTGTCATTGTCTGAGATTTTTGAACGTAAGCTGCGGGTTGCCTCTGAGGCTGGCCAGCATTATTTCAGGGTGGATGCGGAGAAGGGAGAGCTGTTGGTGAATGTCAGAATAGACAGAGAGACTCTGTGTGGACAAACAACCAGTTGTGTGTTACCTTCACAAATTGTTATCGAAAACCCCTTACATTTACACAGACTCGAAGTGGAAATTAAAGATGTGAATGATAATTCTCCAGTGTTTCGAACAAAGGAGTTGCGTTTAAAAATTGCAGAATCGGCAGCGGTGGGAACTCGCTTTCTTTTAGAAAGCGCGGAGGACTTAGACGTCGGGGTAAATTCGGTAAAGTCTTACATCTTGACAAAAAACGAATGCTTTAAACTGAAAATGAAAGATGTTAATGGTGGCAGAGCAGTTCCCGAGTTGGTCTTAGAAAAGGCTCTTGATCGAGAGAAGACAGCTGTTCATAAGTTAAAACTGACTGCGGTGGATGGGGGAAATCCGGCCCTGTCAGGTACGACAGAAATTATAATTACCGTGCTTGATAATAACGATAATTTTCCTGTGTTTGAAAAAAATATTTACACTGTCTCTTTGCTGGAGAATACTGCGATGGATACATCTATAATTGCTATTGCTGCTGCTGATGCCGATGAGGGTTCTAATGGAGAAATTGTATTCGCTTTTGGTTCCAGGACCCCAGAGTCGGTGTTAGCTATATTTGAAATTATGTCATCAACTGGAGAAATATTTTTGAAAGGAGACTTGGATTATGAAAAAGCCACGTCTTATAAAATAGAAATATCTGCGAGTGACAAAGGGGTTCCTGAAATGGAGAGTTACTGTCACTTACAGATAGATGTTTTAGATATTAATGACAACACGCCAGAAATTGTTCTAACATCTGAACCGCAGCCTGTGCGGGAAGACGCACCAAGCGGAACAGTAGTTGCTTTGCTTAATGCACGCGATGCTGACTCCGGTAACAACAGTAAAGTTACACTGCAGTTAAGCAAAGGCTCTCCTTTTACTCTTAAACCCTCGTTTTCTAATAACTATGCTCTGGTTACCAGTGGCCCTTTAGATAGAGAAAAAGTCTCAGAGTATAATATCGAAATAACAGCAACTGATTCTGGAACGCCTCCCCTTTCCAGTAAAAAAAATATTCCAGTAATTATCAGTGATGTGAATGATAATCCTCCTGTTTTCAGTCAACCTTCCTATAATGTGTATTTAAAAGAGAACAAAGTACCAGGTTCAATACTTTACTCAGTTTCGGCATTTGATCGGGATTCCGGTGAAAACGCAACCATCTCCTACTCAATACTAAACTCTAAAGTGCAGGACCTCTCTGTCTCATCTTATGTTTACATTAACTCGGATAACGGGAGCATTTACAGCATGTACTCGTTTGACTATGAGAAGCTGAAAGTGCTAAAGATTCATGTGCAAGCAAAGGACCATGGCTCTCCCTCTCTCAGCAGCACCGCCACTGTCGATGTTTTTATTTTGGACCAGAATGATAATTCCCCCGCTGTTATTTATCCCCCATCCGCTGTCCTGGCCTCCATATCTCATCATAGGATGCACCGCTATGCTAAACCGGGTTACCTGGTTACTAAGGTAACGGCTGTGGATGCTGACTCGGGACATAATGCCTGGATCTCCTACAGACTGGTGGATTCCCCAGAAGACTGTCTGTTCACCATCAATCAGTACACTGGGGAGATGAGGACTAAACGCGCTGTGTATGAGCAGGATGACTCTCAGAGGCTGTTAATAGAGATCAAGGACGACGGGGAACCGGTGCAGTCCACCACTGTTACGGTGTCCATTTTGTTGGAGGACGGACTCCCTGAGCCCGTCTTAGACCTCCGAAACAAACTGTCCGAAACCAACAAGAAGACTGGCAGAATCACCCTTTATTTAATTATGTCTTTAGCCGCTGTTTCCGTGCTTTCTCTGATTACCTTTCTCATCTTAGCGGTGAAATGCATCAGGAGCAGCAGAAGCAGCGGGAGTTGTTGCATGAGACCTAGGGACTGTGATGATTACAAGAACCCAAACAGAAATCTGCAGATTCAGCTCAACACTGATGGACCTATAAAATACGTGGAGGTTTTGGGAGGAGACATGATGTCTCAGAGTCAATCTTTCAGGTCCTGCATGTCTCCAATGTCAGAGTACAGTGATTTCACTTTGATGAAACCCAGCAGCACCACAGACTTTAAAGAAGTCATCAGTGTTCTGGACGCGTCTTTACCTGACAGTACCTGGACCTTTGAGAGCCAGCAGGTGAGCACAGGGTTACACGGAAGGTAATTTAGAAAGTTTTATAAATAAAATACCCCAAAAGATGTGGAAACTCATAAAAGACATGTTAGTTGGTTATTAACAACAGGAAATATTTATATGGCGACCTATTTGAGTAATTGGAAATTAAAATGATGTTTAAACAAACTAACAAATGTACAAAGCTTATTACATGGCTTTTTCTTTTCCAGCTAAAGTGTTTTAGGTCTCTTGCCATTTTAATTGATCGCTATTAACAGGTAGAACATGAAGGTATACATATAAGGCACACACACACACACACACACACACACACATATCTATCTCTCTCTCTCTCTCTCTCTCTCTCTCTCA
>JAVLVB010000935.1:2270124-2291064 GCA_032876305.1 Orestias chungarensis
ATATATATATATATATATATATATATATATATATATATATATATATATATATATATATATATATATATGTAACTTGATGAACTTTTGTTAGTGTTAAGTAAAAGCTTTGTGAAAAACTGCGCCCTCATGCGGACTTATTGTGATGTTTTTGTGTGGTGTTTGTTCACTTTACTGCTGTTTAACGGTGCTGAAAGATATCTGAAAGAAGTTAATGTAAATTGACTGTAATACTAAATGCCCAATGTTATGCAAAATGCGCCTTTCCACATCCTCGCTACTCTCTAGTTGTTTTGTTCCGTTCCATCTGCCAATCCAAAATTTCTAAAACTTTTCCCTCTTGTGCGCGATGCTGGGAGAAAACTCCCTGAAAGTTTAGCTGTGGGTGTGGGAAGCGTGATGAGCAGGGATCCGGCTTTGTCTTCAGTGAGAGAGGGCAGGACTCTGGAGCCTCTCTCCGCCCATGGAGAGAGAGAGAGAGGGGGCGGAGGAGACGGAGAGGAGTTTTAGTGGAGGCAGGGAGAACTCTGATTTTTCTCTTTGGAGTTTTAAAATAATTATTACTATACTAGTATGGCCATATCAAAGCTTTGTATGGCTTTGCTTTTAGAGTGGAAATGTCTATATTGGGCCGTGTAGACTAGTTTTACCACCAATATGGATACGTGACAGTGACAGAAGAAGTTAGAGCTGTTCCGATAATCGGAGCTCGGCGCCATGGACTCCAGGCAGAGGAAGCGCTTCGGAGGAGCAACGCTGTGGAGGATTTACCTCCATCTGGCCTGGCTGTGCGTGGCGTCCGCTGAGCTCCGATACTCCATATCGGAGGAGGTAAACCCCGGCTCCGTGGTTGGAAACATCGCGAAAGATCTGAGCTTGACGGCTCAGAAAATCGCCCAGAGGAATTTACGCGTGGTGTCCGAGTCGGCGGTGGAGTATTTCGAGGTGAAGCGAGAAACCGGGGATCTAATAATCAGACAGAAAATCGACAGGGAACAGCTATGCGAACAGAGCGCGACGTGTTCGCAGCGAATACAAGTCATCCTGGAGGAGCCGCTGGATATCCACCGCGTTGTCGTCAACATCCTGGACGTGAACGACAACGCGCCGCGGTTTTCAACCGGCAACATCTCCCTGGAGGTGTCGGAGGCTGCAGCGCCGGGGACGCGGTTCCGTTTGGAGAGCGCGCACGACCCGGACGTGGGCACCAACTCGTTACGCACCTACCACGTGGGTGCCAATGACTTTTTTAGGCTGGATGTGCAAACCAAGAGCGATGGCAGCAAGTTTCCTGAACTGGTCGTGGATAAACCTCTAGACAGGGAGACCCACGCCTCGTTTCGCTTGCTGCTGACCGCCGTGGATGGAGGTCAGCCGGAGAAATCCGGCTCCTCACTTCTACTCATCAAAGTCCTGGACGTAAATGACAATGCGCCAGTGTTCAGCGAGCCGGTGACAAAGGTGACCCTGCCGGAAAACGTCGCACATGGCACTTTAGTAACAAAATTCAACGCGACTGACGCCGATTCTGGCAGCAACGGTGAAATATCGTTCCTGTTGAGTAAATATACGCAAGAGCATGTTCTCCAGCTGTTTAGTTTGGACTCTAACACTGGGGAGATCCGTGTGAAGGGAGACGTGGACTATGAAAAGGCCACATCTTATCACATCACAGTAGAGGCAAGGGATGGGGGATACCCTGCCATGGAGGGCTCCTGTAACGTCATAGTGGACGTCATTGATGTGAATGACAATGCCCCAGAGGTGACGCTGATGACACCAACCAGCTCCATTAGAGAGGACTCACCTCCAGGGAAAATGATCTCTCTTATAACGGTTCGAGATCTGGACTCCGGAGATAATGGGAAAGTAACATTGTCCTTACCAGCAGGTTTGCCGTTTAAACTTAATTCGGCCTTTGATGGCCATTACAGTCTGATAACTGCTGGGAGCCTGGACCGTGAGACAGTCCCTGAATATACAGTGGCTATCAAAGCAACTGATGCTGGTTCCCCACCGCTGTCATCTTTAAAGACATTTGTAGTGAAGCTCTTGGATGTAAATGACAATGCCCCCTTTTTCTCCCACCCTTCATACTCTGTAGACATCTCAGAGAACAATCCCCCTAGCTCCCCCATTGCTGCTGTTTCTGCTACAGACTCTGACCTAGGTGAGAACGCTCGCATCTCCTATGCCATTCTTCCCAGCATGATCCAGGAATCACCTATCTCATCTTATGTGTACATTAACCCAGAGACTGGAAACATATATTGCATGCGCTCCCTTAACCATGAGAAGCTGAATGCTTTCCGCATTCAGGTGCAGGCCCGGGATGCAGGGGAGCCCCCACAGGCAACAAATGTGACAGTGCATGTTTTTGTTGTGGATGTGAATGACAATGCACCAGTGATTATTCATCCTTCCTACCCTAAAGACAAAAGGCTGCAGCTCACAGTGCCCCCATCTGCTGGCCCAGGCCACGTCATAAATAAACTGGTCGCGGTAGATGCTGACAGTGGGCACAATGCGTGGTTGTTTTACTCAATTGTCCCTGGACCAAATTCTGACATGTTCCGTATTGGGCCTCACACTGGGGAGCTCCGCTTAGCCCGCAAATGGGTCGAAGAGGAAGATGGCTCTACTTATGACATAACAGTCATCATACAGGATAATGGTGTTCCACCAAAGTCCACCTCTGTAAATATTACTGTAATTGTGGATGAGAAAGCCGCAGCCATTGATGTTCCAGTGAACCCTCGCCACAACCACTTCTTCCACCACACTGGGATGTCAAACATAACTTTATATCTTATCATTTCTCTTGCGTGTGTATCAGGTGTGGCTTTCATCACATTTGTGGTTCTCATGGTACGCTGCCTGAGGCACAATGACCCGGTGCTGGGAAACTCTGAATGCTGCTGTTATGGCCGCCACAGGTCCAGCCACTACCATCAGAGGCCCAGCAAAGATCTGCAACTGCAGCTCAACACTGATGGACCCATACGATACATGGAGGTGGTGGGAGGCCACCAGGAGCCACACACACGCACATATCGGCCCTGCTACTCCACCTTATCTAGCCGAAGTGACTTTGTATTTATGAAGACACCCATGCTGAGTCATAACAACACACTCAACATGACACTCAGCAGGAAGAACCTTATGAACTCAGCCATTGAGGTGAGGGCTTGGGGTGGGAGAGGAAGCCATACACAGTTGGGATAACACCTTTATTGGGGTTTGTTGTAGAATGTTCGATTAAATAGTTCAGTAAATATCTAATTATCAAAATTATTTCTCATTTGGAAGAAATACTTTGTTCTTTTTAAACTCTGGCAGTAGGAACATAATTTTTCTCTGATGGATTTTATGTGAATGTCTCTTATTTAGCTTTAAGATAAAAAAATTTATACTGTAAGAAGGTTTCTATATTTTCCTTTTTCTACTAGGCTATTTTGTTTAAAGTAAGGTTGTTTAGTATTTTATCTTAAGGTTTAACATTTACAGTACTTGCTTGTATCTATGTAAATAGCAGATGAAGAGGAAGGAAGTTATTTGGTGAAATAGAAAAAGAAAGCAGCAAACATCCAGTGGATTGGTGAGAGAGAGGAACAGGATAGAAGAAGGACTGATTGTCGGAATGATGAGGAAAAGTGCAACATGGGTGGAAGTATAGGCCAAAGAAAAAAGCAGTAGCTGAAAAACAGGAATTTGTGGCGTCATCAACCTGACCTTCACTTCCTGTTGTCCTCTGAAGCTCTGCTGATTGGTTTCAGGAATCAGCAATGCATGTGAGGCGGATCTGAATTGCTCTGATAAAGCTGTCCTTTTTTACTCTGGTTTATTACACCTAATCTGAGTTGTGTTGTTCCTGGGAGAAAAATACTAAAAGCCTAATGCATGTGTGCCTCACTGACGGGCATTAATGGCTTTTAAACAGCCGCCCTCACTAGGGGTATTAGTGTGATTGTGTGCATGATATAATGTGTACAAA
Organism: Orestias chungarensis; assembly: GCA_032876305.1. Classification (NCBI taxonomy): domain Eukaryota; kingdom Metazoa; phylum Chordata; class Actinopteri; order Cyprinodontiformes; family Cyprinodontidae; genus Orestias; species Orestias chungarensis. Next base: position 2,274,116 of record JAVLVB010000935.1, read on the forward strand.
ACTTACCGTCATGTGTCATTTTTTCAAGGGCGTTGAGACTGTCTGTTTAATAATATGTGACAACAGATTTTTTTAGTTGGGTTTTATCAGTACTGAGAAATGAAATGTTTGGTTTAGATGAACAATTCATTAACTTTATTCTGTTCAATTTAGTATTCTTTCTCACAATCAGAACTTTCTCCTGGCTGAATTTTGTTGTGTTCCAGCATAACTTTTGTATAGTATTCAGTTTTAAGACACACTAGAAACCTATCCAAGACATATTTGTGCATTTAATAACAATTCTAATATAAAATCTTACTTAATAATTCTTTTTTTTTTTCTTGATCTCATTTCAATTGCGATACTATATATATTTAATTATTGCAATTAGTCTCTACTATAACACTAATTATTTTTATCATAATGTTCTAACTCATGTTAACATTTTCCAGTACTCTGCAGACATTAATTTTATTAACATTTACTATTTTCAATGCCAACTCTCAATACATAAAATGGAACTTTAATAATCAATCACTATTATCATATGAAATGCTTATGAACAACTGAGGCATAGTTCTTGCAGCGGGGAGTGGTGTTTTGGAAGTAAAAATGTTTTTTCATATGAATCAGCTTATTGGATGTGGAAATTGTAGCAATGCAGTAAACTTTTTTTTTACCATTTGGTACAATTATCACAAGTGCAAAAATATGTTTTACCCAAGAAAGTTTAGGTTCGATTGTGTGCTTGCACCTACACTATTCCTTCTTGCTCTTTGTATGTGAGTTTACTTGCATACAGAATTGTGCAACTGCTTTGAAAAGTTGATAACTAGTTCTAATTTGTATGGTCACAAACTCGCTTAATGGCATTCAGGTGTGTAGTCTTTTTGCACTTCACTTAAATCCCCTGATAAATCCAGCTTTGCACATGGTAGTTCTCAAGAGGCATTATGGTGTAACACGATCAGTTTGTAATTAACCTGAAAAGGCCTCAGATCTTTCTGACTAGAGTGAAAGACAGAAAAACAGTGGTGGCTTCAAGGTTATTGTGATGTTTTGTTAAGTGAGAATCTGTGTCCATGGAGTTCCTTTAGTCTTGGTCTGAACTAAAAGCTTGGATTGGATTTGTCTAACTTGCACCCACAGATGTATGCTTTGCTTTTGTGGGATACATAAGAAGTCTGTTTCACCGATAATCATTTGAAGCCTTGAAACGTTAAATTTCCATTTTATTTACCTTTTTCAAAAAATATCTTGCAACTTGTAAAAGTGTTCAGTTTACTTTTGAAAACATGATTAAAATTGTATGTGCAAAACAAAATTGCATTATTTTGAGTTTTGCACACCTACATGCAAAAAACTATAAAAAAAAGCATAAACAATAGATTAGCAAGAGAGTAATGTATCCCTGAAGTGAAATCATTTGTGGCATGATGACAAATATTTGTTCCGAATGAGCGTGCTTGCTGTCCTGCTGATCTGTCTCCTCTTTTACCCTCCCTACAACTCAAACTCACACACCTACGCATATTTGCACACTTCTTGAGTTTTTGTATTTATTTATTTAGTTGTTTTAGATTATAAATTTAGACTAAATCCTGGTTCGAATGAAAGTAGGAGTTACACTACTGTTATGGATTTTATTGTTGTAATATTGATTATTATTTTAAGCAAGTACAATAGTTGGTCATATTTGTGGACATTAGGTTTACTTTACCCAGAATTTCTGAGTCTATTAATTTGTTGTACCTTGGACAATTAGTCAGGATCTTCAAAAGTGTTATATTGTCCTTCTGCATAGGAATGTATTGAGGATTTCTATGGTTGTTTTCTCCAGTGCTCTCAAGGAGCTTCCAAATATTCCTTCGGTATAAACTCCTCTTTTAATAATGCAGCACCTTGGGCTTCTTGCCAGGAGCTCTTGTGTTGATTAGGTGGTAGAGTCTGAAGCTAAACCGGGCTTTTTTTATTTACTGCATCACTGCACAATAAGAGAGAAGCTGGAAAAGAGAGAGAGTGAAGCTGGGATGGGAAATACATAGTGTCATAGGTTGAGATGGACTAGAGTGCAGTGATCAAAATACTAAAATAACGAATGCACAAAGATTCTTTTAACTAGGCTTAGCCATGGGCACCATCTGACAATAAACTTAATGTTTCCGGTTTTATTTTTTTATAAGTTATAAACTTTTTTGACTTACTAATCATGCTTTCATAAAATGAAATTGTTTTATAGTTGTATAACATTATTGTGAATTCATTTAATTTTTATCGTCTGGTTGATTTCATACTTTTTTTAAATGTACATCTCTTTCCTCAGGTTTACTGATTAATACACAAAATTGAACTCCTTCATGAACATATACACACACATTTCATCACATGTAGATGTCTCGCCTCCAAATCTCACAAACCTCAGAAACATCTTGCTGGTGCTCCAAGTAAACATTTATTTCATGTTGCATGTTGTCCTCTCTCCTCAGCAAAAACCCCCCAACAATGACTGGCGGTTCACGCAGGGACAGAGACCTGGACCTAGCGGGTGAGTTAAATGAGACACACATCCACACAAACATAGCTAATGTGTTGACAAAAGACTAGTAAATAAAGACAAAAGAATGATAAAGTATAAGGAGAGTTGACTGTAGGGGGGTGATTTAAAAATCACAAAGATGGGAATGTGTTATTTTGACTCGGAGCTTCATCTTAGCAATGACATTGGTCAAACTCCACTGAAAGATTCTGCTAGATGTCTCCAGTTTTCTGTTTCCAGGCTGCCTTGTAAAATGGCTGCTACAGCTTCCACTCCCCTCCCCCCTCCCCCACTTACTCTCTCCCTACTGCTCTCTCCGAGCCTGTGCGCCATCACTCAGTACTACTGATGAGCGATGCTGGCCAGAGCTGGGGGTTGGGGGATGGGATTCCCTGTTTATCCATCTTTCTTTATCTGACACTTTCGTCTAATTTTGCCTTTTTTATATAGCCTTCTTGTTAAGTTCTAGCAGATCAGGTGTGGGGTTTATTTTATTCCAGATGGAACATTTTTTTTACAATTTGGGTTGCTTTTGCCAATGCATTGTGGGGAAAGATTGTTTTCTCAGCAGCGATTATGCATAAGTTGAATAAGTCAAGTAGTCTTTCCCTGAACTGAGGCAAAAAAGTGCATAGTTTGAAAAGCGAAAGACAGCACAGATTAACTCATGGCTGCACAGTGCATGACCAGTCCCAAATTTTAAGAAAACTGAAAGAAAAATTAAAGTGCAAAACAGACTAAATGCATTTAGTCATATCTAGAGTACAACCTTCAGTTTAAGAAATAAAGTTTCTTTCAGTTTGTATAACGTGTTGTGTTTTTAGTCCCCACATGCCTTACGGTACTCACATACGATGGACGCCGAAGAATGGGACAAGGTACCAGCTTAGACTTAGACTCTGTACAGTCACTTTCTATCCTTAGCAGTACATCAGGATTCAGTTAAACCTACTAATATGTCAATGGAAGAAGAATTGGATCCTCTGCTAAGGGCAGAGAGTGTCTGAACAATTGTGTAGTTGTACCTAACCCATAGCTTCTGATAGCCTCCCTGAAAGTATGGTGGGGATTGATGTTGGTTGATGTGCTAATAGGCCACAATGCCTGGTGTGGCGTAGAACAAGGACTGTGACATATTTCTGTGCAGTGTTTTTGTAGGTTTGCTGTGCCTTGTATATGTGTGCTATACTTTAGTGTTGAAAGTCTTACTGCTCCTATTTTCCTCTCCTTCTTTGCTGCCTTTGATGTGTGTTTGTGATGGTTGAAGCCCAACACCACCACACGGAGCTTTTCTATGTGATTTCTGATGAAGCGGAGGCTCATAAAAATTAATGTTTAATAAATTACATCAAGCAAGTACTCTCATAGAGGAAACAAAAATGAACTGATAAACAAAGGGAAACATCCGCAGAGGGAAAAATGTATCCTTGTCTGGCCCACTACCTTCTGGTCAAAGAACCACATAATATGATAAGTTTAATTTAAACCAAAACTTTCTTTATATCTTAAATTGTGTGAATAGGCAGAAAATGGCTGCTTTGGCTGTGTTTTTTACTCTGTCTGGTTCTCATTGGCTGCCTAGAACTGGGCACAATTATTTTCCCCCATAATATCTGTCTCTGGCATCAAACTGAGACCAACTATAGTGTTTTTTTGGCAGCAAAAAACCGGGAACCTACTCCAACATGGCCCTAATTTGTGTTTTGGAATTCCTTTTTTAATTTTCCCCAATTGTGTCCTTTACTGTCTTTGAATACCATGGGGCAGACCGGTTTATCTGAGGTTATGAGGGTTTATTAGTTGGTTTGGAAAAGAAAACTCCCCTGTTAACTTCCCTTGTGTTGATCTAAACAAGGTTTGAGGCACTTAAGATAGGACTTTGTTAGAAATGAGGCATAATTTACTTTGGAATTTGCCAGGGACCTGAAAAAAAAAAATACAACAAAACATATACTGTAATCACTGCTTAAAATATTTTAAAACATCTTGGTAGTTGCAGTAGCAACATCATTTTAGTTCTCTGGATTAAATCTCTCATATCATCTTGTTCTGAGGATAAACAAACTCAAAAATTTAGACCCGTGTGTGGTTCAAACCATCTTTTAAAGTATCTTGGGCTGAACTTTCCAATATTCAACTTTTATGCTCATCCATTTAAACTATGATGTATCGGTTCATTTTCATGATTTGTAAACTTAAATCTCTTAAATCAAAATTTGTCCTCATTTCCTTCCATCTCATTCACATTTATTCTTGACCTGGTTCAAAATTGGAGTATGTAATGCCATCGAGCCAAAAATGACCAACTGTAGGAATATATTTTCTTGAAGTGTATATAGCTCAGGTTGTTAAATAAGAATAAGACACAAAGAAATGTAAAAATATACACTTCTCAGGTGCCTAAAACCTTTTCACTGTGCAATGAATCGATTTCTGCTGTTCTGGTTTATTGTGAATGCTGCGTTTAACACATGGTCCTCAATTCAATGTTTTAAGGTCAAAAAGTCAATGAGTAATTGGATAGATTGATAATTGTTTTTATTCTATATTGCATACATATATGTCCTCATGCTGTTATTTATTTGACTTATTTATGAAACACCACTAAATGGAGGTTATTTCCTCCTCTTTCATACAAATTGCTTGCAAATGATAGTATGTCATCTGCAAATAATTACTAAAACTAAATGCTGCTTCTAAACAAACCAAATATTAACATTTTTATTTGCAATTCGGCAGCACTAGTCCTAGCAGGATTATACTATTGTGACCTAGTTGTCAGTCGAGCTTATGTTGGTTTGCTGCACATGTGGGGAGTAAGTGGGCAAGTGTATGCTTTTTCCTTTGTTCGCCCCACATGCAAATTCAAAACTGCAAATAAACCAGGCTTTGAAGGCAAAGTTTGCCCAGATGGAAATGATCAGCGCTCACTGGGCGCCGCATGTTTCACCATGCAGACTGCTATTTCCTTTATTAAAGGAAGAATCATGAAATATTTAGCCAGATTTACTAGACGGCTCAGTGCTCACTGGCGTGGCGGTGGAGTGTTGTACCATGAATGCGCTGACACACTGCTTTTTGCTGTGTGCGTATGTATTTGTTCATGCCTCCACAATTGTTTAAGATTTTCCCTGTTGTGTAAATTATACATTATTCTTGTTATTCTTGCTCAGATCATCATCTGCTGCTTTGCTTTGACATTATAAAGCACTAACTCTGAAGGCATTGAGCTAAACATACAATCTGCAGAGGATTATCCACCTTATACTTAGGTGTTCTTTGTTTTTTGCTGTTTTTCTTTACCTCCAGGGCAACTGGAGGACCCGAGGTAGCCATGGGAACTGGACCCTGGCCCCAGCCCCCCACTGAAGCCGAGCAGCTTCAGGCACTGATGGCAGCAGCAAACAGTGAGTCTGATACCTCGTCATTGTCTTTCTCCTTTCTGTCCTCTGGACATGTTTCTCTTTATGGGCACAGAATGAAAAAGGCATGGAAAGTGCTTGTTTGTGTCCCTTCTATTTGCTCAGATAACACCCAGCCAGCTTCATTCAAACTGTCCACATTGATGTTTCCATGTTGTGGCCATGAGGTAATAAGTACCCAAGGTCAGAGAGTGGACATTACTTCCTGGACTTTTCTTTCTTCAGTACAGTTCATGAGTTGAATAGGAAAAAAACACAACCAATATGTGCTTCTACTTCACACATTTTTCATATGAGGTGTTTAATCATAAGCACAGTTACAGGAACACGTATGACCCATTGAGCGTCTTGTTGTGGTGTTGTAAGGGTCTGGAAAATAAACAAGAGGCACCAACACATAGTTAGTCATCACTGAGCTGGCAAGTGTTCCATGTCTCATGGAAAATATCAATTATACTAGCTAAAAGCAGAATAAGAAAACCAATTAGTAAAAACACACAGCCCATTACCAAACAGGCCAAAGTCATTGTTTCCAGTGTTATTTTAACAAAGTATATTTCCTTTGAGAAACTCACACAACACCCAAAATGGCGTGTGATTTTTTTTTTTCCATTGAAGAGGAAATCCAAGCTAAGGTAGAAAAGTCTGATGAGATGAATATCAACCCATAAAAAATGAACAGTTTGTTATCAGGGAGGAAAAAGTAAACACTGAATGTCATCTCCTCTTGTTCTGTAAACCACATATCTACTGGAGCCGATTAAATTTTCAGCACCATTTGTCCTTTGTCGGGGTATATATGTTTCTATGTTGTAAGACGATGTTCAAGATAGGGGAGGGAGCACTTGTGTTTCTGGCTCTGCAATGCAGTGGATCAGGGAGAGTTATGAGCAGAACAGCTACGTCATCCATTTAAAGACACAGAGCATTCCTAGAGCAGATCCATTAACACAAACAAGTATGCCTATTAGATCTCTTATTCTGTTTTAAGCTTTTACTTCTTAACTTCACAACAACTTAATTTAGTTTATTTGTAGCTCTCCTTTTCTGGAATGTTTTCGTCTCTTTTAACACTGTCGCTGTAAATCTTTCTAGCACTTTAACACGTTCCACCCTATTTTCCCCCCTCCTTTCTCTCTCTCTCTCTTTGCCTCCCATCATTCCCCAAACTCTTGTATCTGTTCTCCCCAGACGTAAGCGAGGCGACGGCCACCCTCGGGCCCGGCACGATGGGTTTGACCACCCGCTACAGCCCTCAGTTCACCCTGCAGCATGTGCCTGACTACCGCCAGAACGTGTACATCCCCGGCAGCACGGCCACTCTCACCTCCAACCCTCAGCAGCAGCAGGCCACAGCCCAGCAGGCCACTCAGCAGGCGCTCCCTCCGCCTCAGGCCTCAGCACAAGCCGAGCCTCCAAAGGCTGCCCAGACCCCAGCCTCCAAGAAGAAGTCCACCAAGAAGGAGAAGAAGTAGACAGAGGTGGAGAAGAGGCGGCGGCATTATGAAGTGATATGAAATCCACCCCCCCATACCCCACCGTTCAATATCTGCTGACACATGGATGCTGTTAGTGGTTCTTTGAAGGTTAGTTCCTTCGCGAATCCAAATTGGCAGGAGGTTTTAGTATTACTAACCTTGTTTGTGCTTAAAGATCTAGTATTGTTCATGTAATCTTTGTGGGTATATATTATAGGCTGGGTATGGGGCGTTGATGTTCTCTTTTTTTCCCCCTTATTTTCTTCTAACAAAAAAATCTAAAGGACAAAGTGATTCAGTGTAAAAAAACAAGTCCTTGCTGGAATGACAAGGCTGCACACAGCTATGTATTCAGAGATGAAAATGTAATGTCTTTCATGTTGGATTTATTGTGAACTTTCCCAAAAGTGGAAAGTCGGCTATTGTAAAGTTCGCTAGTTGCCATTCATAATATCCCTCTGTAGAGTAAGCCGTAAAGCATAAGGCTACTGTTTGACAGGTATTACAGACTCTTCTGCATGCCCATTAAGGTTTAAACCACATGCGAGTTTAGTTGTAAACTATGCATTGCAAAAGCAAAGAGGGTGACATTCCCCTTCAATCGCAGGTCAGTGTAATGCACATGTAGTTTACTTTTCACAAAATGAGGATAACCTTTGGAATCATAGTTTTAAGTAGAAAAAAAAGAATTTAATCTTACGATATTTTCTATGACCTGAGCATGCACCCACAGTTAAAGACAGGGGCTGGCAGAGGACTGCAGTAAAGGAACTGCACGCACTCACGAGTCAGACATGTCCTGCTGCCCTTCCCCTCTTGCACCCCGCTAGTGTCCTTCCCTCACCCCGGATTTGAGCTAAACTAAGAGAAATGCACTGTTCTTATGCTGAAGAAGAGAGGAAGCTGGGGTTGTAATCACTTCGATCTTTAGGGAAACATAGATGTGGTAAATTTAAGTGCTTAGGAGTTTCTAGACAATTTGTAAGCCTGTAGGGCCTTGACAGAGTTTTCCCTTCACTTTCTTGAGGTGCTAGAGAAATTTCTTGACATGTTTTCTTTTCTTTTGGGAGATATTGATTCAATAGCATAAAAGAGCTGGTTTGAGATACAAAGTTTTTATGTTGCCGTGCATCTGTCTGTCAAAATAAAACTGCATGAAAAATAGGGCAGCTCGCAGGCTGGGTTAGAGGGGAGCGAGAGGAGATTGGTGAGATGTTAAACCAACCAAGGTGGCTAACAAGAAGGTGCATTACAACCTTTAGCTCTACCCACTGAATGTACAGAGGAACCAATGCTGGCCTACCCACCCTTCTTAACTTTCTCCAAGTTAATGGCCCTGATAGAGGTCACCAGAGCCACACACAGTCAAAGGAATACCTTGACCTTTATCATCTTCACCACCTTTAAAATAAATAGTAGACGCAATCCTCTCTGTCTCTCACCTGTCTGCATCCGACCTCCCCTCCCCCCTTTGTTCTGCAAAGCTCCTACCCCGCTGTAAATAAACATGAGTCCGGTTGATGGTATGAGCCAAGTATTTGTACAGCAAGGGACCTCCTCCAACAATTCCCTTCCCAACAAGGCACGGCTTACTACTGGAATGTGTTTTCATTTTGTTTTTCATGAAAAATAAAAACCACAGCTTAAAAAAAATAAATAAATAAAAACTCAAAAAAATATCAACAATAATCAAAAGGTTTGACATGTTCTTAAAAAGTTTGTGTTGCAATGTAGTAACCGAGCACCATGGAAGCCAACTAACACTTCAGTGTAAATAAATGACTTAAAGATAACTTTAGATGCGTATAAACAAAGTGACACATGTAGACTAGTTAACTTGTGGTATGTGTTGCGCATATTTTCGTGTTTATTTTTTTTCTCTTTACTACCTTTTATCACCCTGTAAAGAAATAAGACAAAAAAAAATATGGAAGTGTTTCTATCCTTCTGTAACCTCTTAATGTTATTTTGCGGTGATTTTTATCTTGTGTATTTGTGAAATAATGCCTCTCATTCTCTTTCTGTCCATATGAACAAATGATTATAAATATTATATATGTGTAGATCCGTCCACTGCTGAATTAATACTGCTCTATCCTGCTGTATTATCTTTCTTATAAAATGCTTTTGCCCTTCCTCCCACGCTACACCCCTGTGTTACTCTTATTTTTCTGCTAATATTTATATTTCTGTTTTATTTTATCTTGGACACTGACATTTCAAATAAAATAAATCATTTGAAAAAACCTATTTGCTGCTTGTTTTAATTCTGATATGTTTACAATAACTGTTGCTTGCCTTGAGTTATATTTTGTTTTTTATTAATTCTACTTAATGACAAGTAAATCTAATTAATTTGACAAAGTAATTTTAATAAAGGCTCAACATAACGTTTAACCTTTGAAAAAGGTTTTTTGAAGTTCGATCGCTTACAAAAAAAAAAGAATGGATTCTAATCGTTGTGGTGATTCCAGTTTTATGTAGAGAGACCAAATATAAACCCTAGTGGTTTATAAACCACTAGATCCACAAAAAAAGCCTATAAAATCTATAGGTAGAGTGAAGTAAGCAAATAATAATTAAAATTAGACATTTAAGTTGTTCGAGGTATTTCTCGATCAAACAATGTTTGTAATGTTTTTTGTTGTTGTTGTTTTTGTGAATACGGAGAATATACCAATAACAAATCAGTGGTAAAAACACAAGATCTAAAATTACTGTTGTACACTTTGGATCAATATATTTTAAATGTACATTTATCTTTAGCTTTCCTTTTTATATTTAAAGACATCCTAGTTCTGCAAGGTAAAAGGGCTTTTTATGATCTTGGAAATAATAATTATAGTTCATATATAAAGCATGACACCCTGTTCACTGCCAAATTAGGCATTTTCTAAGTTGGAGGTTCATGAACGCCTGCACAAAATAGGGCTGTAAAAAAATGGTGAATGCCTAAACAAGTAAAATATACACCTGTATATTTCCGCCTTGATTTGAGCCGTCTAGTCCAGTGTTTTTCAACCAGTGTGCCACGGCACACTAGTGTGCCATGGGTGTTCGTCAGGTGTGCCATGAAAATATCTTGGTGAAATTGGATAATTGTTGAGTATTTTTGAAGTGGACATGTTAAGTGCAATTTGAAATAAGAGATATAAAATACGATAAAAAATACATGTTTATTTGATTCATATTAAGGACACCTTGATAAGAATCACTATAAATGTAATATATGCAACTATAGAGTAAGGCAAGGCAAGGCAAGTTTATTTGTATTGCACATTTTCGTGTACAAGACAATTCAAAGTGCTTGAGTATCATTTGTTTACATTTTTGGTTGGTGGTGTGCCTCGTAATTCTTTCAATGAAAACAATGTACCTTGGCTCAGGAAAGGTTGAAAAACACTGGTCTAGTCAAACAGCAGATTCCCATCACCATTCACTGTTGACTCACAAACCCAAAATGTCTGACTCCTTTTAGTTACTTCAATACGTGATTGCCCTGGCAACTGTAAGCCCCAGCACTCTGCCTCTTTACCACTTATCTTCATTAGTTATCCAAGAGGTGGCCATCACTGGCCTCCCCACGCCTGACTGGGCTAAGGAAGTCACAAGAAGGCAAACATATTCGTCCATTAGTCGAATGTGGCATATGCAGGAAACATGGAGAACTTCCCCACACACATGCAGAAGTCGGATGAGTCAGAGGAAATAAAGCAGCGTGGGCTTGTCTTGCTTTGATTCTCCGGAGACTTGTAGTAAGAGAGCCATTCTAAATCAGGGCAACAAGCAAAGGAAATGAGAATAATGCAAGGTCTACAATGAGTTAGAGTAACTTTTTCAGCTGATGTTTGTCATCCTCTGACTCACAGAGGCTCCTGCTTCCCCCCATGTGTCACCCATTTCTCCCGGAGGAGACCCAGAAGAAAGAGAAGACTGTTCTGGTGTTGCCCCCTTTGTGCGACGCCACCACAGCTCACTTAATTGAGCACATTCCTGTTCATTAGACACAGGCCGATATACAGTACACAACAGAGTAACAGCTTCACAAAGTAGTGATGTATAGCAGAGTAGCAAAGGGCTGCATTCTGGATGGAGACAATGACTTTTCTGTGTCTAACAATATTAGTCAGAGAGGCCAAACACAAAGCAGGACAGTGGAAATCCTCCCTTCCTTTATAATTTGTACGAGCTGAAAAAAAATCTCTGGAGTCATATCGGTCACAAATAGTCAAACATGCCATGAAACAAGAAGTGGTAAAAAAATGTTTTTAATTAAATTAACAATATTTGTCTTTATTTGCATCATAATGCTTACACAAGAATGAGAGTTAAAGGTATAGGAGAGGATCTTCAGCTCATTCTCATTTTCGCAACACTGCGCATGCGCCACTTCATCTCCATTAACGCCCCCTGATATCGGGAGCGCGCACGTCTTTTTTTCTCAGCGATTTCGAACACGGTTTTTCTCTTGCGAGCTTCCATTTTCGCTGCCGTACGGGGATAACCTCTCTTCAATGGTGTCCGTCCCGTTTTACTTTCTAAACAACAATCTGCGCATGCGCGAATCGAATTCAAACATGAGCGCGCATCGTACAAGTCGGGTGGGTGGGGACACTAGTGATTACGTCATCGCGTAAATTTTATTTCAGCATTAACAGCCAGTTATTTTTCACCACCGGTCATTTTTTATTGGCTGTCATTTTCTATGGGATTTTCCATTGAAATGTTTCTATTGAAAAGATCCTCTCCTATACCTTTAATACTATTTTCATGTGAAATAAAAAAAAATAAGTCACATCAAAATTGAATTAGAAAGTGATTCTAGATTTTGACCATAATCTACGCTTGTGAAAAACTGTCAAAGAAACCCGAAATCAGCTATGTAACCATTTACATGTTGGTAAACATTTGAATATGAAGACATGACTCACTAAATGTTGGATACATCTTATAAGAAAAAAAACAGGGAAGTTAGTTTTCCCAAAAGCTTTATTAAAATAACATTTAATTTCTAATGTTCTCCACAATACTGCAGCCACACAAGCGTTGAATCCACTGAAGGGAGAAAAAAAATCAGGATGTGATGCCTTTGGTGCTAGTGGCGGGAAAAGGAAGTGAGTTTCCCGGGTTTTTTTTTTTTAACTATTCAGAGGTGAATTGAAAGGACAGGGGTCCTGCCACATTCCCCATCCTCCTTCCCTGGTTTCCTCTCTTCTTCCTTCCTTGATCAACCCCCGCCTCCCTCTCTATCCTCCCTTCCCTCCTGTCATCCTGCAGCTGTCTCTGGGTCACCACATGTTGGAGGACAGAGCATTGCTCTGTTAATATCTTAGTTTGGGCTTTAGAAATGGAACTAAACATTTACAGCCCTAATGAACTTCAGCAGCTGGATCCAAATGGCACTGCCTATAAAGGCATACAGACACAAGAGAATGCGTTTTGTGCCAGTGCAGAGTCAGAGAAAATCAGTTCTTAGAACAGATGTTCCTTTAAAATTAAATCAATTACTGGAAGAGAGAGGAATGAAAACTTCGCCCAACTCTAAAAATAGATCCTGACAGTCCGCCACAGAATCAAACATCAAATATCCTCCTCTGATTAAGGGTGAACACATGCAGTCCTCATGCTTGAGTCCTTTTCAGTGCTCTTCAAATCTTACCCAACACTCTGAAGTTACCAAACATCAAGTCTGTTTTTGTTCATCGTTTCAGCTGACAGGAATGTGCTCATCAGGCTCAGATAATAAGGAGGCCAGACAATCGGTGGAGGCCATTGTACGGGGGAGACAGAGTATCGAGGCTCTGAAGCCTGAACATTGCTATGGCTAACACTACCCTGATTTAAAGAGACACAGTAATGTGCTGACTGCTGACTGAGTTAAAATACAGAGATGGAGCTGCAGCAATGTCGACCAAGAACATAAAGCTCCCTTTGAAAGCTGAAAACCCTTTCTCTGGTCTCTTGATCTGAAAAGACCCTTCTTTCTCTTCTCTTCTTTCTCCCCCCCTCGCCTCATCTCCTTTGCCAAGAGCTCTCTGCGCCTGTTTTCTCAGCTGGGAGGATGGAAGTCAGACGGGGGGAAGGGACGGAAATTTGGGGGGACAGGGATGAAGCAACGACAAGCTGAAGGATAAAGAGAGGGGTGACAGGCGGTATTAACTGGTTCACTGACAAGTAGCAGGACGTAAGAGGAACCAGATCAAACTGAGAGTCAATGCAACACATTTTGGCAATAAAATCCCTATCAGCTATTAAAGTATCATCAGAAAAGCTGTGTTTTCAGGCAATCAAAAATCTTCTATCTAAAGTAAAGAGCCCTTATGGCCTATCCGACCCCCACCCTGCATTTACAGATTATAAAATACACACAAAAAAGTAAGGTCCAATCATGAGGCCCCTCGGACATGTGGGCACTGACACAGAAGCATGTCAGCAGCTCCACGCCATGCCGACAGGTGCTGCCGCTGGAAATGGTGCAGCTGTTGCCCGGATAGTTGAGGCTAAAAAGCAGGAGCCATCAGGCAGTTCTTCTTTTCCTCTCTACTATCTCAGCCATGAGCCAACAGACTTTACATTAATATATCAAACAAGTGCACACTAACACTGGGCGTACAGCATTATACAATATCCATATTTTATTTTATAATTTTTAAATCTAATACTTTGAAACAGAGTAGTGTTATTATTATTTTTTTCTAATTTTAGCTACTGTCATTTCTGTCCTTAAAAATGCTGCTTTGCCGGAAAAAAATATGCTTTACACCCATATGAGTTAGGACAGAGAGTTTACAGAATAAAATATCATTACATGTTTTACTTATATGTTAAGATTTAAACCATAGGTTCTCAAATATGAGATTTAGCACAAACCATAAGGAAAGAAGTAGGGAAAAGTCACCTAAGTCATACTTAAACAGGCTGGCCTCTTTAAATAGATGTGAAAAATGAAATCAGAGATATTCCATATAGGCTAGCGATTTAAAGACCGGAGTTTGTAGTAAATAAATTACTTATCAAAATTATTTCCACACTTCAGAGATAATATTGACCCGTTATAGCAAAATGGGGGGGGAAATTGTCTTTACTTCCTGTTTGAAGCAACAATCAGATGTCAGGGTCTCTACAGAAGCAGCCTTAATCCCGCCCACCGAGTTTAATGGACGAAGTTTATAAATAAATTCATGATTTGCAGCAGCATATGAATATGAAAATGTTTATTAAATTATAAAATATGCATCTCTAGTTTTTAAAGAGAAAGCAATACATTTAAATATAATTAATTCTATTTTTTTTCTGAATTTATTTCCAATTTTAATAAATTAATGACCCATTTAGATAATTATTTCTCCAACCAATTTATCATGGAGGAAGGGGAAATAGCAGAGAGACCCAAACTTTCCTCATTCCAGCATTTTTTACAATAGACCAAAGGGTCAATACATGAAAGATAAATGAGAAATATGCTGTTTAAAAATGTGCATTGGCAATATTTTTTGTTGAACTTTAAAAAAGAAGTTGACTAAGAAATAAAACTCAGTTTTAAATAAGTTCTCTGAATGTTACACAGGTGTGGCTAAATCTTTAGTGCACCTTGTTATTTTTGCAGTTGAATTCTGACCCAGTGATCGAGATGAAGGTAATTTTGGTCCAATTTTTTAGCAGTGAGGTGGAGTTGGTAGCATGGTTGTCTTGCATTGAGCAAGGAGGCTCTGGGTTTGATTCCACCTTGGAGTTGGCATATTCTCCCTGTGCATGCATGGGTTCTCTTTGGGTACTCTGCCTTCCAACCACTGTCCAAAAACATGACTGTTAGGTTAGTCGGACTCTCTGAAATTGTCCTTAGGTGTGAGTAACCCCACAAGAATAAGCAGGTTGAAAAATGGATGGACTGGAGCAGTTGACTTTATGAAGCATGTAGAAGTAAACACTTTATTCAAGGAGATTTTATTGTCATTCCAAACACATGTAGTACAGATAGGACACTCATGGTCCATTGTCACCCAAAAAGTAGAAAGAAAATATCAAAATACAATAAAATATAAAACAGACTATAAAATTGAGCCAAAAAAAGATAATTACACAAGATCAAAGCGCAAGGGAGCATGGAAGTAGCAGCAAAATATTAAAGTGTCTATAGATGAAAGTGATTCAGTGCAGTAAAGTTAGTGTAGTATGTTGGTCCATGTAAGTGTGGTGCAGTGGTTGTCTGTCACTTTAGGCTAGGCTGCCTCCTGCCTGAGGGGAGCGGGACAAAAAGTGAGTGTGCTGTGTCGGTTGGATCCTTCCTGATGCAGGTAGCCATTTTTCTGCATCCTGAGGTGTAAATGTCTGTGGTGGTGGGGAGGCGGCTGACTTCAACAGTGGATGTGGATGCAGCCTTCACCACTCTCTGCAGTGCTTTCCTGTCTTCAGCAGAGCAGGCAACATGCCACACATTATAGATGACAGCCTAGATAGATGGCTGAGCATATGTGTGTTTATGTGGGAGTTTTATACCAATACGGACTAAAATAATGAGATAAAGTCAAGAAAGAGAATTGTGGTTATATTTCTGGCAAATACTTAGGTTGGGTAGCAGCACATATTTAAGTTGGCTAGCGGTTGCTGGATAGCAGTGGCTGGATAGTTTAATTGGAAAGTCACCTGACTTTTGCACTGGGGGTCTGGGTTTAAATTCAGGCCTGGGCTACACCAACAGCATTCAGTGTGGGTCTTTACGATAGACCCTTTGCACTAGTGCCAAGGTGCTTTGGGTAAGAGCATCTTATAAATACATAAACAAAACATAGCAGCTCATGTTGGGTTTAGTAAATGTATTTACTAACATTAACTTCTAGTTTAGTGATTGCAGTGTGATAAATAAATGAACTAAGTGAATTAGTGTGGATGAAAATACCGGTAAACATCTTTATCTTATTTCCTTAAACAAAAAGTGAACTGTTGTTTGTGTGCTGGATGGATAGTTTGGTTAAATAACACACGGACGTTTTGGACTGAAGTTGTTTCAACTCATTAAACTAAATGATTATACATTTTAAATAAATCGTCCATCTGAATTTAAGTTATTGTGAAAATGTTAACATTTAATTCAAGTTTTTCACTTGTTTGAAATAACTAAGATATTATTCTTAATAGATTATCTAAGGTTTAGCATTTTATTAATCAGGATTTTAAAAAAAGGCATATGTGAAATAAAGTTATTTGTAGAGCTTGTTAATAAAACCAATGATGACCAAAGTACTGAACAAACCAGTAGCCATCAATAAGTAAACAAAATACAGATTAAAATGATGTAAAAAGTATAAAATACAGAATCTCTACATAGAACAAAAGTACATTAATAAAAAGTAACACTGTTGGAGACTTTAACATATGCAGTAATGCAGAAATGCATTTTAGGAAACTTGATTTAAAAATATCAATGATTGAGGCTAATTTATCTCAGCGTATATATATATATATATATATATATATATATATATATATATATATATATATATATATATATATATATATATATATATATATATA